>PVIU01017052.1:0-43060 GCA_004026605.1 Ondatra zibethicus
ACACAACCCCACACAGAGACACAATACATAGATAAAATAAATAAAACCCAGGTAGACACATTCTGGATTATCTTGTCTTGTGAGAACCTCAGCAAGAAAATCTTCACCAGACCAGAAGCCAAGCATATGCCAATGTCACACCCTTGGTTTCCTCAAAACTTCATAATTTTAAGCCAAATAAACTTTCTTTTTTAATGTAAAAAAAAAAAAGCTACTCATAAGCATAAAAATGGTCACTATGTATTAGTAAAGAGAACAATTCATCTGGAGGATATAACAATTGTAAATATTTATGTATTTAATGTTGAAGCAGCCAGTTTCATAAATCAAACACTAAAAGCTGACAGAGCATCTAAAAAGTAAAAATCGATGGAGGAGCTTCAGAGCTAAACTGTGACTTGGATAAATTGGATTGATTGTATCTATAGAACACTTTGTCCTACAGATTCACATTGTTCTCCGTGGCCAAAGAATCATCTCTAAAATAGATCCCAATAGAGACTGGAGAGATGGTTCAGTAGTTAAGAACACTGTCTGCTCTTCCAAAGGACCCAAATTCAATTCCCAGCACCCGTATGGCAGTTTATAACCCGTAACTCCAGTCCCCCAGGGTATCTGATGTCCTCTTCTGGCCTCCATAGGTTCTGCACATACATGGTACACAGATATACATACAAGCAAAACTCCCATATACTTTAAATAAAATAAATAGATAAATAAATAATAAATGCTATCATAGGCCACAAAACAAGCCTAAACAAACACAAAGGAATTGAAATAGAGGTCAGGCGTGGTGGTTGCACACTCCTTTAATCCCAGCACTTGGGAGGCAGAGGCAGGTGGATCTCTGTGAGTTCGAGGTCAGCCTGGTCTACAAAGTAAGTTCCGGGACAGCCAGGGCTACACAGAGAAACCCTGTCTTAAAAACAAAACAAAAGTTAAAATAGGAGAGCTTGCTCTGCCCCTCACCACTGCAGGCACTCAGGGGATGGGCCCTACACCTCACCTGGGAAGTGCAATAGAGCTGACCTTGGTGGGGTGGGTGCAAGGTGAACTGACTCTGAGGCATGAGTGTGGGAGAATTGGCGCTGTGAACTCTCATGTGCCATGTGGTGGCATGGGCAAAGGAAAGATGGTCAGCCTCTACTCTGCCAGTCCTTGCCACCTGCAGCAGGTCGGAGAGCTGGTCTCAGGGGCATGAGGGCAGGAGGGCTGGCCCTCCCTCTCACTAGCAGCAGCGTTAGGGAGAGTGGACCCTGCACCTGCACACAGTAGAACTGGCCATTGTGGAGTTGGGGCAGGTGAGTGAGCTCCAAGGATGTGTGAGCAGGAGAACTGGCCCCATCCCTTGCTGCCTGCCGAATTGGGAGACCTAGCCCAGGCAGTGCTGGAGAACTCACCCTGGTGATGAGGATGTGGGAAACCCGGTGGGCCGATCAACCCAGCTACCAGCCAGGTCCAGAACCAGGGCTATGAGCCAATCCATTCCTACATCCACCCCATCTATGATCTGCTGGAACACGTGAAAGGGCTGATCCCGCAGATCCAAAGCTGCCGGATCTCCACCACACAGGGTAACAGCCGGATACCCAAGAGGAGCCCTAGTGAGGGCCTAGTACTGATAGCATTGCAGCAGCCAGCAAACCAGACCAATGACTCACTGCAATGAATACTTACAAGTAAAAATGTATGGACTAGGGCCAGGCGGTGGTGGCGCACGCCTTTAATCCCAGCACTCGGGAGGCAGAGGCAGGCGGATCTCTGTGAGTTCGAGACCAGCCTGGTCTATAAGAGCTAGTTCCAGGACAGGCTACAAAAGCTACAGAAACAACAACAACAAAAAGTATGGACTAAAGGCCTTCTGAGTGACTATGTGTCACACTACAGCTTCCGTGGTGAGATTTTTCTTTCTTTTTTATTAATTTACTTTTTTATTTAAAAACAGTCTTTCTCATTTCACATACCAATCCCAGTTACCCCTCCCTCCCATCCTCCCGCTCCCCCACCTTCCTCCACTCCACCCCCCCATCCACTCCTCAAAGAGGGTAAGGCCTCCCATGGGAAGTCAATAAAGTCTGACACATCAAATTGAGACAAGACCAAGGCCTCCCCCGCCCCCATATCTAGGTTGATCAAGGTATCCCTCCAAAGAGAGTGGTCTCCAAAAAGCCAGTTCATGCACTAGGAATAAATCCTGGTCCCGCTGCCAGTGGCCACACAAACTGCCCAAGCAACACACACAACCGTCACCCATATTCAAAGGGATTTGTTCAGTCCTATACAGGTTCCCCAGCTGTCAGTTCAGAGTCAGTGAGCTTCCACTAGCTCAGATCAGTTGTCTATGTGGGTTCCTTCATCATCATCTTGATCCCTCTGCTCATATTATCAATCCTCCCTCTCTTTGACTGGACTCCAGGAGCTCAGCCCAGTGCTTAGCTGTGGATCTCTGCATCTGCTTCCATCAGTTACTGGATAAAGGTTCTATGATGACAATTAAGGTAGTCATCAATCTGTTATGGGGAAGGCCAGTTCAGGTACCCTCTTCACTATTGCTTGGAGTCTTAGCTGGGGTCATTCTTGTGGATTCCTGGGAATTTCCATAGCGTCAGGTTTCCTTTATCAAGATATCTCTTTCCTTGCTCTCCTTCTCTCTGTCCCTCCCCCAACTTGACGATCCTATTCTTTCATGTTCTCCTTCCCCCTCCCCTTCCATCTCTGTCCTCCACCCCATGCTCCCAATTTACTCAGGAGATCTTACCATGATGAGATTTCTTTTTCCTTTAAAGTTTATTTTCTTTTATTTTTGGCAGGGTGGGGGGTGTTGCGAGGGCAGAGGCCGATAAGGAGAAGGGATGGAGAGATGAAGTGAAATCCACAAAGAATAAATAAAAGTTAAAATAATTAAAATAATTATTTTTATCAGATCATAGTAGAATAAAATTAGAATTAAAAGAAATATGCAAATAATTAGCAATTGAACAACACATAATTGTTGGAATGGTGGCTCACTGAAGAAATCAGGGAAAAAATTTAAATCTCTAGAGTCAAATGAAAATAATAATAATGCCGCTTACTAGAACCTCTGGGGTACAGTTAAGAATGGGCTTATTATACAGAAATGTTTATAGCAATAAATGTTTACACTGAAAATTAGAGCTATCTCAGGAAAGTAGCTCAAAGATGATTGATGATTCTAGAAAAAAAGAAGCCAAGCCACATTCAGTAGACAGCAGAAACAATAAAGATTGGAGAAGAGATTAAAAGAATGACACACAGAACCAATCAAAAAAGTTGTTTCTACAATTAATAAATGGGACCTCTTGAAACTGAGAAGCTTCTGTAAAGTAAAGGATACGGTCAACAAGACAAAATGGCAGCTTAAAGAATGGGAAAAGATCTTCACCAACTCCACATCAGACAGAGGGCTGATTTCCAAAATACACAAAGAACTCAAGAAATTGGTCATCAAAAAAACCAAATAATCCAACAACAACAAAAAAAATGGGGTACAGACCTAAACAGAGAACTCTCAACAGAGGAATCTAAAATGGCTGAAAGACACTTAAGGAAGTGTTCAACATCCTTAGCCACCAGAGAAATGCAAATCAGAACAACTCTGAGATTCCATCTTACACCTGGAAGAATGGGCAATGTCAAAAACACTAATGACAACTTATGCTGGAGAGGTTGTGGGATAAAGGCAACATGTTGGGGGAGGCTGCTCATTCATTTCCTGGCTGCCCAGACTCCCAAAATAATCACACAGAAATCTGTATTAATTGCAATACTGTTTGGCCAATAGTTTAAGTGTTTTTCTGACTTACTCTTATATCTTAAATTAACCCATTTCCATTATTTTATATTTATCACAAGACTCATGGTCTCCGGCAAGGTTCCAGCTGACAGCTTGTGTCTTTCTCCTTTGGCGGCCCCATGGCTTCTCCCTGATTCCACCTACTCTCTCCTCCTCTGTCTCCTTGGAACTCCCACCTTGCCCTATTCTGCTAAGCCACTGGCCGTAACACATTTATTCATTAACCAATAAAAGCAACACACAGACAGAAGGACTTTCCACACCAGGAACACTCCTCCATTGTTGGGGAGTGCAAACTGATACAGCTGCTTTGGATATCAGTATAGTGATTTCTCAGGAAATTAGGAAACAACCTACCTCAAGACCCAGTAATTCCACTTTTGGGTATATACCCAAAGGATGCTCAATCATACCAGAAGGACATGTGCTCAACTATGTTCATAGCAGCATTATTTGTCATAGCCAGAAATTGGAAATAATCTAAATGCCCCTCAACTGAAGAATGGATAAGGAAAATGTGGTACATTTACACAATGGAGTACTTCACAACAGAAAAAAAAAGACATCTTGAAATTTGCTGGCAAATGGATGGAGCTAGAAAACATCATGTTGAGTGAGGTAACCCAGACACAGAAAGACAAATATATGTACTCACTCATAACTGACTTTTAGACATAAAGCAAAGAAAAACCAGCCTACATTTCACAATTCCAGAGAACATAGACAACAATAAGGATCCTAAGAGAGACATACATTGGGAAGTAGAAAAAGACAAGATATCCTGAGAAGATAGGGACCATGGGGACCATGGGAGAGGGTTGAAGGGGAGGGGAGAGGAAGGGAAGGGAGCAGAGAAAAATATATAGCTCAATTAAAAACAATTTAAAAAAATAAAAATAAATTGTTTCTCTGATTGGATATAGTGGTGCATGCCTTTAATCCCAGCACTTGAGAGGGAGAAGCAGTGAGACCTCTGTGAGTTCAAGACCAACCTGCTCTACATAAAGAGATGCAGGACAGCCAACACTGTATAGAGAGACCCTGTCCTGAAAAAACAGCAACAAAATTGTTTTTTGAAATGATAAACAAAATTGACAGCTCCCAAAACAGACTAATAAAAAGAAATAGAGAGGAAAGCCAAATTAGAGAGGGAATTAGAGAGGGAAGGGGAATTGACATCAGACTCCAGTGAAGTCCAAAAGGAACACTTCAAAAGTTTTATTTCCCAAAGTTTGAAAATCTGAAGAAATGAATAAATTCCTAATACATACAAGCTACCAAATTAAGCTATGAGGATGTAGGTAACTTAAATAAGCAATTATACTGAAGCAGTAATTAAGCCCCCCTACAAAGAGAATCTCAGGGGTAAGCAGATGTGAATGCTTGTGTGTGTGCATGTGTGAATGTGTATGCTTGTGTCAGGGTAGTCCCTGTCAGGTGTTTTCTGTCATTCTCCATTTTCTATTTTAAGACAGGGTCTCTCACTCAACTTGGAGCTCACCAGTTGGCTAGAGTGGCGAGCTCCAGAGATCTGTCTGTCTCTGCTCTCTCGGGACCAGTGTTACAGATGCGTGCCCCAGTGCCCGGCTTCTGGAGGTCTGAACTCAGGTCCTCATGCTTGTGCAGCTTGCACCAGCTGAACCGTTTCTCCAGCTCCTTTTTTTTTTTTAAAAAAAGAAATAGTTAACATTAGTATTTCTTATATTGTTCCACAAAATAGAAAGGGAAGAAACATTATCAAACTCATTCTACAATGCCAGTTATTACCTTGTACAAAAACCAAATAAGGCCGGGCAGTGGTGGTGCACACCTTTAATCCTAGCACTTGGGAGGCAGACGGAGGCGAATCTCTGTTGGCAGAGGTTTCTGTCCCACAGCCATTCAGTCCCAAAGAAACACACAGAGGTCTACATTAATCATAAACTGGTTGGCCTATTAGCTCAGGCGTATTAACTCTTATAACTTATATTAGCCAATAACTCTTGTCTGTGTTAGCCACGTGGCTTGGTGCCTGTTATCAGTGAGGGATTCTCATCTTACTTCCTCTGCGTCTGAGTGGAGGCTGCCAGACTGACTCCTTCCTCTTCCCAGAATTCTCCTATTCTCATCACCTTGCCTCTACTTCCTGCCCGGTTGCCCCACCTCTACTACCTGCCTGGCTACTGGCCAATCAGCGTTTTATTAAAATAATACAAGTGACAGGATAAAAGACCATTGTTCCACAGCAGATCTCTGTGAGTTCAAGGCCAGCCTGGTCTACAAGAACTTTGGACAGGCTCCAAAGCTATAGAGAAATCCTGTCTCAAAAAATCACCCACACCCTCCCCCCCCAAAAAAGGATAAGGACATAACAAAAAACAAAACTATAGACCAATTTCTCTGATGAACATAGATACAAGTATTCCTTAAGGAAAATGATGAAAATTCCTGCAAACTGAATACTATACATCAAGAGCAAGTTGGTTTCATCCCAGACAGGGAAGGTTGGTTCAATATACACAAATCAATAAATAAGATGCAGCACGTAAATATATCTTATACATGCTGGTCAAGTGCTCTGCTACTGAGCTCCATGCCCCCAACAGCTGTGAGAAAAAAGTTTAAATCATAAATCAGACAACAGAGTATTATTCAGAATGTATAATGAATTCCTATAACTCTACAGAAGCAAACAAACAAAATCCAGGATGTTTCATGGTCGCAAAGGTGTATTTCCCAGGGGGTGGCTTATCCATTGCACTCAAATGTGCTGACCTCTGCAACTTCACTAAACTCAGGATATTCAGCTTCATAGTTTGTAGTGATAGAGATGGTGTTCACCTCTCCCCAGAGGGAAAGCAAAACAAACAAAAAAACCAAACAGCTTAATTAAAAGGTGATTAGACAACTTCGCTAGACATTTCTTTTTTTAATTAAGATTTTTTTAATACAATCTTTTCTCATTCTACATAGCTATCCCCATTCCCACTTTCCCCTCCTCACACTTCCTCCACCTCCTCCCCATTCCACCTCCCCATCCACTCCTCAGAAAAGATAAGGCATAGGGAGTCAACAAAGTCCGACATCCCACTTCAAGGCAAGACCAAGGCCCTCCTCCCTATATCTAGGTATCCCTTCAAAAAGAATGTGCCAGTTCAAGCACATTCTGGTCCCACTGCCAGTGACCCCACAGACTGTCCAAGCCTCACAACTGCCCCCCCCCGCCCACTGAATGTGGCGGGCCTAGTTTGGTCGTATGCAGGTTCACCTGATATCAATCCAGAGTCAGCAAGCTCTCACTAACTCAGGTCAGCTGTTTCATGATGTGACCAAGATCACCATCATGGTCTTGATCCCTTTGCTCATATTATCATTCTTTCTTCTCTTAGGCTGGTTTCAGGTAGCTCAGCCCAATGCTTCGCTGTAGATCTCTGTATCTGCTTCCATCAGTTGCTGGTTGACGGTTCTGTGATGATGATTAAGGTAGTCATCAGTCTGATTATAGGGCAAGGCCAGTTTATGTGTCCTCTCCACGATTGCTTAGAGTTTTAGCTGGTACCATCTTTGAGGGTTTCTGGGAATTTTCCTAGTGCTATGTTTTGGGATAGCCCTTTAATGGCTCCCTCAATCAAGATATCTCTTTCCTTTCTCTCTCTCACTGTCATCCCCCTGCCTGAGCATCCCATTCCCTCATGTTCTCCTTCTTCCTCCCCTTGTCCACTCCTCCCCATCCACCCTCCCTTCTGCCCACCTCCTAATTTTCTCAGGAGGTCTTATCTGTTTCCCCTTCCCGGAGGATCCAGGTATGTCTCTGTTAGGGTTCTCTTTGTTACCTAGCTTCTCTGGGGTCATGGACTATAGGCTGGTTAACCTTTGCTTTATGTCTAATATCGACTTATGAGTGAGTATATACCATGTTTGTCTATCTGGGTCTGAGCTACATCACTCAGGATGGTTTTTCTAGTTCCATCCATTTTCATGTAAATTTCAATATGTCATTGCTTTTTACCAGTGAGTAATACTCCATGTGTCAATGTACCACATTTTCTTTATCATTCTTCAGTTGAGGGGCATCTAGGTTGTTTCCAGGTTCTGGCTATGACAAATAATGCTGCTATGAACACAGTAGAGCAAATGTCCTTATGGTATGAGTGTTCATCCTTTGGGTATATGTGCAAGAGTGGTACTGCTTGGTCTGGAGGTAGATTGATTCCCAATTTTCTGAGAAACTGCCATACTGATTTCCAAAATGGCTGTACAAGTTTGTACTCCCACCAGCAATGGACGAATGTTTCCCTTACTCCACATTCTCTCCAGTATAAGCTACCCTTGGTCTTTTTCATCTTAGCCTTTCTGACTGGTGTAAGATGGTGTCTCAGAGTCATTTTGATTTGCATTTCCCTGATAGTTAAGGATGTTGAGCTATTCCTTAAGTGTCTTTAGGCCACTTGAGATTTTTATGTTGAGAATTCTCTGTTTAGATGTGTACCTCATTTTTTGATTGGATTATTTGGTAACTCGATGTCTAGTTTCTTGAGTTCTTTTTATTTTGGAGATCAGTCCTCTGCCCAGTATGGAGTTAGTGAAGATCTTTTCCCAATCAGTAGGCTGCTGTTTTGTCTTAGTGACTGTGTCCTTTGCCTTAAGTTTCTCAATTCCAGGAGGTTTTATTTAATAATTGTTGCTTTCAGTGTCTGTGCTACTAGTGTTATATTTAGGAAGTGGTCTCCTGTGCCCATGAATTCAAGGCCACGTCCCACTTTCTCTTCAACAAGGTTCAGTGTGACTGAATTTATGTTGGAATCTTTGATCCATTTGGACTTAATTTTGTACATGGGGATAGATATTGATCTATTTGCATTCTTTTACATGTTGACATCCAGTTATGCCTGCATCATTTGTGTATGATGTTTTCTTTTTTTCCATTGTATAATTTTAGCTTCTTTGTCAAAATTTAGGTGTTCATAGGTGTGTGGATCAATATCAGGGTCTGATTCAATTTCGTTGGTCCACCTGTCTGTTTTTGTCAGTACCAAGCTGTTTTCATTACTATAGCTCTATAATGGTGCTTAGCCTCAAGGATGGTGATGCCTTTGGAGGTGCCTTTATTGTAGAGAATTGTTTTGGATATTCTGGGTTTTTCGTTTTTCCATATGAAGTTGAGTATTGTTCTTTCAAAGTCTGTGAAGAATTGTTCTGGGATTTTGATAGAGGTTTCATTGAAACTGTAGATTGTTTTTGGTAGGATTGCCAATTTTACCATGTTGATCTTACCTGTCTAAGAGCATGGGAGATCTTTCCATTTTTTTGATATCTTCTGTAATTTCTTTCTTCAAAGATTTAAAGTTCTTGTCATACAGGTCTTTCACTTCTTTGGTTAGTGTTACCACAAGACATTTTATGTTACTTGTGGCAATTATAAATGGTGATGTTTCTTTGATTTCTTTCTCTTTATTTTTATCATTTGTATATAGGAGGGCTACTGATTTTTTTGAGTTATCTTGTATCCTGTCACATTACTGAAACTGTTTATCAGCTGTAGGAGTTCCCTCATTGAATTTTTGGGATCACTTATGTATACTATCATGTCATCTGCAAATAGCAAAGTTTGACTTCTTCTTTTCCAATTTGTATCCCTTTGATCTCCTTTTATTGTCTTAATGCTTTAGCTAGAACTTTCAGTACTATGTTGAACAGGTATGGAGAGAGTGGATAGCTTTGTCTTGCTCCTGATTTTAGTGGAATCAGTCAGTTTGAGTTTCTCTCCATTTAGTTTGATGTTGACTGTCAGCTTGCTGCATATTGCTTTTATTATGTTTAGATATAATTTCTCCAAGACCTTTATCATGAAGGGGTGTTGGATTTTGTTGAAGGTTTTTTCAGTGTCTAATGAGATGATCATATGGTTTTTTTCTCTTACTTTATTTATATGGTAGATTACATTGGTAAATTTTTGTATGTTGAACAATCCCTGTATCTATGGGATGAAGCCAACCTGATCATGGTGGATGATTTTTTTTTGTGTGTGTGTGTGTGTTCTTGGATTTGGTTTGCCAGTATTTTATTGAATATTTTGCATCAATGTCCATGAGGGAAACTGGTCTATAATTCTCTTTCTTAGTTGCATCTTTGTCTGGTTTGGGTACCAGGGTAACTGGCATCTCGTAAAAAGAATTTGGCAATGTCCCTTCTGTTTCTATTGTGTGAAACAATTTGAGGAGTATTGGTATTAGCTCTTCCTTGAAATTCTGTTAGAAATCTGTGCTGAAACTATCTGGCCCTGTGCTTTTTTTGGTTGGGAGAATTCTGATGACTACTTCTATTTCCTTAGGGGTTGTAGGCCTATTTAAATTGTTTATCTGGTCTTGATTTAATTTTGGTATATGGTACCTATCCAGAAAAATTTCCATTTCTTTTAAATTTTTCAGTTTTGTGGAGTACAGGTTTTTGAAGTATGACCTGATGATTCTCTGGATTTCCTCTCTGTCTGTTGCTATGTCCCCCTTTTCATTTCTGATTTTGTTAGTTTTGCATATTCTCTCTGTGTCTTTTGGTTAGTTTGGATAAGGGTTTGTCTGTCTTGTTGATTTTTTCAAAGAACCAAATCTTTGTTTCACTGATTCTTTGTATTGTTTTCTTTGTTTCTATTTTATTGATTTCAGCCCTCAATTTGATTATTTCCTGGCATCTTCTCCTCCTGGGTGAGTTTGCTTCTTTTTGTTCTGGCACTTTCAGATGCTTTGTTAAACCACTTGTGTGAGATTTCTTCAGGTTCTTTATGTAGGCACTTAGTGCTATGAACTTTCCTCTTAGCTGCTTTCAAAGTGTCCCATAAGTTTTGGTATGTTATGCATTCATTTTCATTGAATTCTAGGAAGTCTTTAATTTCTTTCTTTATTTTTTCCTTGACTCAGGGGTGATTCACTTGAACACTGTTTAATTTCTATGAGTTTGTAGGCTTTCTGCAGTTCATGTTGCTGTTGAATTCTAACTTTAATCCATGGTGATCCAATAAGATACATGGGGTTATTCCATTTTTTTTTTATCTGTTGAGATTTGCCTTGTGATCAACTATGTGGCCAATTTTTAGAGAAGGTTCCATAAAGTGCTGAGAAGAAGGTATGTTCTGTAGATGTTCTGTAGATGTCTATTAAGTCCATTTGAGTCATAAAATCTGTTAGTTCTCTTATTTCTCTGTTAAGTTTCTGTCTGGTTGACCTGTTCATTGATGAGAGTGTGGTGTTGAGGTTTCCTACTACTAGTGTGTGGGGTTTGATGTGCAATTTAAACTTTAGTAATGTTTCTTTTACATATGTGGGTGCTCTTGTATTTGGGGCATAGATGTTCAGAATTGAGACTTTGTGACTAGACATTTCTTCAAAGAAGACATAAGCTGCCCTGTGAGCATAAGGAGAGAAGCTGCACATCACTAAGCATTAGGAAACGAAGTGAAATGCCATCTCACTCAGATGATTAACTAAAACAATCAATAAAAAACACCTGAACTTCACAGGTGGTGAAACCAAGTAGAGGATGTAGAGATATTGAAATCCTTGTTCATTTTTGGTAAAGATGTAAAAACAACAGGACAAGCATAGAAAACCATTGGTATTCCCCAAGCAAGCAAGCAAGCAAACAAACAAACAAACAAAAAACCCAACAAAATCTGAATTACTTTGTACACTGGCTCATTTTGTCAACTCAACACAAACTAGAGTCATGGGGAAGAGGAACTCTAAATTCTGGAGTTTCCTCCATCAGACTGATCTGTGGACACCCACAAATGTCTGTGGGGGCATTCTACTAATTCCTAATTGGTATGGGAGAGTCCAGTCCATAGTGGGTGGTACCATCCCTTGGCAGGTGGTCCTTGGCTGTATAAGGAAGGAAGCTATTCAGGGCAATAGGGTAGGTAGTATTCCTTTGAGGTCTCTCCTTCAGTTCCTGCCTCTAATTCTTGCCTTGATTTCCCTAAGTTCTGGACTGTGATGTGGAAGTGTAAGCCAAAATGATGCTTTCCTCCAAGGTTGATTTTGTTCATGGTGTTTTATAACAGCAGCAAGATGGAAACTATGACATTCCATAATTGGATGGTTCTACTTCTGGCTCTTTAACCTAAGAAACAGAGTGTGGGTTGGAGCAGGCCTTTATACACCAGTATTACTGGCAGCCAACCATAGAAGGATCTCCTGACTTTTAACATCTGAATATAAAATTAAATTGTGGTGTGTATACAATAGAGTATTATATTCTTCAGCCATAAGAGTAAATGAATCCTGGTACATGCCGTAGCATGGACAAACCTTGAATATAGGATGCCAAGTGAAATAAGCCAGACACAGAAAGACAAATGTGATAAAACTCCATCCATACTAAGTATCTAGAATGGAGAAACTCACAGGGACAGGAAGTAAAATGGTGATTGTCAGTGGTTGGGTGGGGAGACTAGGAGAATTAATGTTGTAATGGACACCGAGTTTCAGTTTGGGTTGAACACTAGTTATGAAAGAGGATATTAAGCTAATTGATTGTTTTTCTAGCTCTAACAGTCATTTTTTTTTCATTTTGGTGGTGGATATGTGTATAAAAATATGTCTGGTAGTGAAAGTATAAATCCAATGTGATGCTCTATAGTTTCTATTCTGAATTTCTATTCTAACTGTATGGAAATTTATGGATATAGTCTACAGGTCTGGTTAATTTTGTTGTGTGATGGTGTATTATTTGCAATGCCTTTTTAAGCAATAAGGCTTAAAATAAATACTTTAAAAATAAATTTTAAAAAAGAAGATTCCTGAAATGGATGATAGTAATGATTGTACAAGGTGGATGCAATTAATGCAATAAAAAATGTTTTGGGGCTGGAGAACTCAATGGTTAAGAGCATTTGTTGTTCTTGTAAAAGATCCAAGTTTGATTCCAGGCACCCACATGGAGTTCACAGCTTCTTCGGGAACCAATCATACATGTGGTACACATACATGCAGAGAAAACATTCCTGCAACAAAATAACAAAATAAATCTAAAAACATTTTAAATGTTTTAAACATACATTTTACAGTAATAAAAATCAATCTTGTGAAATGAATGTCATGCTGTCGAAGGACAGTTAGGAACTGCCAAGGCTTGTAGTTGACATATTGACATATACTTCAGGATTGAGAAGTCATGTGGATCCTGGTCGGTTGGAGCATCCACCTAGAAAGCACTGAGTCCTGGAGAATCCCAACCCCTAGAGGGAGTTACAGTATTTAAAATAAGAAATTGTCTTGTGGGATGGGACCAGGGCAAAGGCCTTGCTTCTGTTTGAGTCCCAGGAATGGTCTAAAAATCTACAGTCCTACACCATGTCTGGCATTTCATTTTAACTTTTAGCAACAACTTGTTCCCAGGGCGAACAATTCTCCTGTAACGTGTATCCACATGTAATAACAACAGGAAAAACAGTATTTCTTTTTTGGTTACTTTAGCAAAAACAAAATTGATGTTTTTTTTTTCATTTTTGCCCCCCCCCCAAAGTATGCTGAATGTATTTCAACATTTTCATTTATTTTTTATTTTATATTATTATTATTATTATTATTCTTTGGTTTTTCAAGATAGAGTTTCTCTGTGTAGCTTTGGAGCCTGTCCTGGAACTCACTCTGTAGACCAGGCTGGCCTGGAGCTCACAGAGATCCACCTGCCTCTGCCTCCTGAGCGCTGGGATTAAAGGCATGCGCCACCAACCCCTGGCCTCAACATCTTGTTTTTAAAGATATTTTTAATGATTTATTTAACTTTATTTAATGTGCATTGGTGTGAAGATGTCAGATGCCCTGCAACTGGATCTTCAGACAGTTGTGAGCTGCCATGTGCATGCTGGGAATTGAAACCAGGTCCTCTGGAAGAGCAGTCAGTGCTCTTAACCATTAAGCCATCTCTCCAGCCCTGTCCTCAACATCTTTTAAAGATATGCAACATTTACATTATCTTGTCACTCTATTGTCTATACTATTTCTAAATTGCTTTAGTGGGAAAACTGTATTTGAAACCTGCTAGCCTTCTCAATGTAGATTTTTAGGCTCGTTGAGACAATATTTCCAGTTTTTACATGTTTAAAACCTGAAAGGTATTAAATCCATAGATCACGTTTTGTTGTAAGGGTTATTACTTCCCTGGAACTTCGGCCAATGCAAGGCTGTTGCCCTGGTCCTACACCTCAGATGATCCTATCCATCGGAGAAAATGGAATGGTTTTCTTCAGTTACCATTCCGTGTCATGGAAAACTAGAGCAAATTGCTCCTAGGGTGAATGCCTGTCTCAAAACAACAGCAAGACAGGTTAACATCAATAATGAAACATACCTTTATACAAATATATAATAGAACTTTGATCAATATCATCTGATGCCTTCAGCCCTTCCTTACTAAGCACTTTTCTGTCTCCTGATTCTCTAAGTTTGACTATCCACATAGAAGTGACATCATATGGTATTTGTCTTTTTATGTCTGGCTTATTTCATGTAGTACATTTCTCAGATTCATCAATGTTATATATGAGAAGGTTCTTTTATAATGCTGAATAACACTTCATTTAGATACATCCTATATTTCATTTACTCATTTATCTTGTATTTATAATTATTGTATCTTGGTGACCATATAAGGGCAGCTATTTTCTAGAGATAACGATTTCCTTTTACCTAGAAGGGAGGTAGCTAGACAATAGAGTGGGTCTAGTGAGGAACCTTGACAGTTTTCCACAATGGCCAAAACTTTATAGAAATAGTTTACAGGGGTTATGCTGCATGATTTTTCCAGAGAAGACATAAAGGAACACCTGTTCACCTCAGGTGGGGCACCAACAACAGAGCCTTGTATGGACCCAGATTATTAATTAAAAGTTAGTTGGATCAAACCGGAATCTCTGAATGTGGCTGCCAATGGGGGCTGACTGAGAAGCCGATGATAATGGCACTGGGACCTATCTCTTCGGCATGTATTGGCTTTTTGGGAACCTAGTCTATATGGATGCACACCTTCCTAGGCCGGGATGGAGGGGGGAGGGCCTTGGGCTTCTCACAGGGCAGGGTACCCTGCCCCCTCTTAAGGAAGCAGGGGGAGGGAGAAGGGACA
Source organism: Ondatra zibethicus (assembly GCA_004026605.1). Classification (NCBI taxonomy): domain Eukaryota; kingdom Metazoa; phylum Chordata; class Mammalia; order Rodentia; family Cricetidae; genus Ondatra; species Ondatra zibethicus. The sequence goes on from PVIU01017052.1 coordinate 14,912, forward strand.
GTGGGAGAGGGGACTGGGAGAAGGGGAGGAAGTGTAAATTTTTGAATGAAAAATAAAAGAATATGAAAAAAAGAGTTAGTTGGATATATTCATGGTTTTATATCTTTGTTCTCTCTCTTTTTATTCTATTTTTATTACATAGTTACTTTTGTGTCTATTTAGTTGTAGGAGGCTGCTTGTTCATTTCCCAGCTGCCCAGACTCCTGAAATAACCACACAGAAATCATATTATTTAAATTATTTCTTGACCAATCACTTAAGCGTATTCCTAGCTAGCTCTTATATCTTGGGTTAGCCCATTTCTATTATATTTTACCATGAAGCTCATGGCCTACCCACAAGTTTCCAGCTGGCGGCTCATGTCCTCTGGCTGCTCCATGGTGTCTCCCTGACTCTGCCTACTCTCTGTATATATCTTTTCCAGCCTGGCTATATTCTGTTAAGCCATTGGCCAAAAGTAGCTTCTTTATTCATTAACCAATAAAAGCAATACATATACAGAAGGGCTTCCCACACCACTTTTTCATGCAAGTTCCCTACGGTTTTAATCACTGTAGCACAGTAATATGGTTTGAAATCATTAGGTTTGACAATTACAGCTTTGTTCTTCTAATTCAAAATTATGTTATCTCTTGTGGTTAGATTATTTACACTGCCACTCCACTGTGACAATAAAGCCAACTTAAATCAAGGATGAAAATAGTGACAACAAACTGGGATTAGTCATAGAGATGTTGGAGGACTGAGGAAGTCAGATAGAGGGGGACAGGAAGAGAGAAGGAGGGGCTGAGGGAGATTTTGAGGGTTTTGGATCAGGAAAATGTGGCCTGTAGGGTTGTTGTTGCTACAGTGCAAGTGGGACCCTGGTGGGTACCATGGAGGATAAAGACTGTGGAGTTTATTGAGATAAAGGGAATGGGAAGGGAAGAGAGAATGGGAGAGACAGAGTGAGAGAGAAAGAGAGAGGGAGGGAGAGAAAGAAAGCTACCTCATCAGAGAGACTGACAGAAAGGACGAGAGGAGGGAGTGACAGAGCTTGTCTCTTAAAGGGAGCTTTGCACCTGCGTACAGACTAGGACTGTGGGCCAGGGTCCAATCTGGGTGCATCCTGCCAGATGACAGGGCTGGCCAGCATATTGCCTAACACTCCCATTTTTCCCCTATTATAAAAAGGTGGGATAACTAAGGGGATAGCAGGTGGGACAAGGATGCAGATGCCAGGTCCTCAAGAATGCTTCCTGTTAATTTGTGGGCATTGAAATCTTGAGGGACCCAAGTAAGCTGGGATGCTGGCCATGCCCTGGGGTGGCTGATTGTTTCACTGCTGTCCAGGCTCTGTGGAACTGTCCGGTGTCTCTTGGACCTGGTGAGGGGCCGTCAGAGCAGAGGACAGGGTTAAGTTTAAGAAAAAAATTTTTTTCTTTAGATCCTGGTGATTGAGGGAGAGAGTGTTAGGACCAGGGGAAGCTGAGGAGGCTTGGGCTCTTGGGGTCTGGTAATTGAGGGAGGGGTGCACCTGACCTGTTTGAGGTGAATCCTTCAAGTCGGCTCCCTGGAACTTACACAAATTCTTTGGGTTTGTGAAAACATAAATTTTAGACACATTAGTATTTCCACTGTTTATAATCTGTACTGAAATTTAAATGGCAGTATATTTACATTAGAAATGACTGTGACAGATGATTTTTGCACAATGAAAAGTATCTTTGAGTTCTATAGTTCGAAAACCACCAAAGAGATTTTAAAATCGTGATCTTGCAGTATAGCAGTGGTAGTAATCTGCCAGAGCTAGACTAATCTAGATTAATTGCTTATCAGAATTTTTTTGATTAATGTTAAGACTATGAACAGGAGCACAATGAGAGAGAAATCTGATAACTTGCATTCGTACACCTAAAAACACTTTCTTATCCTCCGACCTTTATAACTTGCATGTAATAACTTTCATTTGCATAACTTAAAACACCTCCTTAGACCCTAAAACACTCTTGGATCCTCACATCTTGAGCTCTCCTGTCTCTATATAAATAAACCTTAAAGCACATGTTTTCTCCCATCTTTATGACATCAGCTTAACATTTAGAAGAAATCTGTTTTGTGAGTTTATTTATTATCTGAGCCCCGGTAATGAGGTAAGTTGTGTCTAGACTTAGCCTTGGCTCTAGGAGAGTGAGGCCTGTGACCTGAATTTTACACAGAGTACTGAGAAGGCAGCAGGCAAAGCTACCAGTCCTCATGCTGCATCAGAGATCTTGAGAAGGATAAATTTTACCTGAGTTAATGATTTAAAAATGACAGACTTATTCAACTGGCTACCTAGACAGTCACCCTGGGGTCTTCCTCGGGCATCGAGGGCAGGTCTTAGGGCAACATCCGTCTGACGGCTGGCAGCACAGGGCCTGACAGGCTCTAGAAGATCCTGTGGATTAGGAGTTTGTAGGAATACTAGTCTACCTTGCCCTGGGCAATGAGGCAGTCAATTCTTCAGTGTCTTGTTCACGGTCTGAAAAGGTTTGCACTAGTTGAGGTGAAAGGCAGTTTTTCTGAGTGGCTAGTTCTTTCACTTGAAACAAGTTATGGAAAGACTTTCTTCTTTTCCGTCCATCTTCTTTGGTGGGAATGGGGGTGGTGCCAGAAACTAACCTGTTTTTCTGTTATGAAAAGCCTTTTTAATTAAACACTTAAATGCCATATCCCCCATATCTCTGAGCATTTGAGGGCTGACTATTGGGTATATATAACTATAATGACATGAGTGCAGGATCTGCCAGAAGAGTTGGAGCTGAGAGGTTGTGGAGGAATGTTTTTACCCAGAGTCCTCCAGCTTGACTGTAACAGGTTTTAACTTAGCAGGTCAGATTTATACTTGTGAAGGACAAAGAAGAAAAAGGTTTTGCACTAGAAGCTTAATAGCACAAACCGACAATAGTGAAGAACGGCTTACAGGAGATCTCTAGGGTAGCTTTTGTTAATCTGAAATAGATCTTTATAGCCTTAAATTTAAAAGTAAGTGCCAATTTAAAGTATTTGAGACTTATTTCTTCTTTGGTCTGGAAGGAGATATAATGAACAGAACTCATTAGGACTGCTTAAAACATTTTTAAACAGTAAGTACATGTACAAGTACATGCAGTTGATTTAAATTGCATACACACATACATCCACACATGCAGGGTTACAGCTAGCTTACATTCACACATAAAGGTAAGAGAGAGAAAAAGAAAAAGAAAGTAGAGAATCACAGTCTCTAGTGAACGAGAAAGCAGATTTTTCGCAGATGGAAGGGAACAGATCCTCTGTAGGTGGGGTCCCTGCATAAAACGGATGCTCTGGTGGGCCCTGCCAACACGTACCATCATGCAAACACACCACATACAACAGAGTCAGCGTCAGGGTAAGTTTTAAAAGCATAGCTAGTGGTGACAGGCAGCTGGTGACAGGGTATGACATAACTGCTCTGGTGGTGGAGACGGACGGCTGCCTGTACTGTCTGGCTAGGGGAGGAACCTCACGAGTCTGTGGCCTCTCCCTGTCTAAACCTCCAACAAAATGGTGGCAGTCCTTAGCCAAGATGATGCCTGCTCTGGTGCTGTAACTCTTCCCATTTAACCACCAGCTGGCAGACATGAGAAATGTATATGGTTTAGTCAGCCCGTTTCCCACAGGTGAGGCAGAAGGATAAGTGACTGGCTCAGGCTCTTCTCTGACTCATCCACCAAAAGAACAAGGGCCTGGGCTATAAGCCCAAAGGACGTGAAGTCCAAAAAGGCTTGAAGCCGGAAGGACAAAATATCTTGAATGGACCTGTAGGTCCAAGAAATGCAGGCACTGCTTAGGTGGTCTAGGCCACTGGGCCTGGAAGACTCTTAGGTCTGAAAAATGAAGGCACAGCTCAATGAGTGCGGTGCTAGGGCACTGCATCCAAAAATGTCACTCATGGGAAGTTTGCCAGCAAAAGGGACCAGCTGTAACCCTGAAAGCGATGGCTGGGTGGAGGGGAACTCACCAATTGTAGCCAGTATTGTGCAGGGTATCCCAGCAGATGGGTAATTGGGAAGTGGGTCATCAGTCTGAGTCCAAGGCCTTGGGCCGCCTTCTTGTGGGCAAGAGGGACATGGAGAGCTTGGTGGTCATGACACCAAATGTTGTAAAATGGAGCTTGTCTCTTAAAGGGACCTTTGCACCTATGTATAGACTAGGACCCTGGACTGACCAGGATACAGCCTGGGTACGTCCTGTCAGATGGCAGGCCTGGCCAGCATAATGAATTCTAACAAGGGTCTCCTGATCGTCGCTCCCCATTCCTTGCATTTATCAGGTTTTTAATCTCAATTTCTGACTCTTGAGTTTTTATTAATAGTAGAACAATTTATCAGGTTTTTTAAATATACACTAATGACTTAGAACTTCTATTGCTATGAAAAAAATGTCACTGGAATATAGATGGAGATGACATTGTATTTATAAATCACATTGCATAATAGGGGACATTTAATGATATTCATAAAATCCTTAAAATTCATGATACAAAATATCTTTCTATTTATTTGTAGTACCTGAAATTTCCATTACAGTCTTCATCTTAGGTATATTTCACATTCTTAGTTGAATTTATCCCTATATATCTTATTCCTTTTTATATTTTCAGAAATAGGGTTAGACTTTTGATTTCTTAGGACAATCTACTATTAATGTCTAACAATGTTATTGATACTGTATGGTGGTTTTATATTCTGAGAATCTGCTGAATTTGTTTACCAGTTCTGACAGTTTGTTGGAAATTTTTAGAGTTTCTTATGCATGAAAACACATTATCTGCAAAAGAGGCTACTGTATTTCCTCATTCCAATTCAGATGTCTTTTGTTTGTTTCTCTTGCCTCACAGCCCTGGCTAGGCTTCTAGTACCACATAGAACAGATGCAACAAGTGTGGCCCCTCTTGCCTTATTCTTGACCTTAGACCATGGGTAGTATTTACAAGTGACATCGGCAAAACCAGTGAAATTTGTATAATAAATGTGTAATGAAATCCAGAAATGTTTCCAACCTTTAGTAATAGCCTCCCCCAGCTTTAAGTATAAATCTCTAAGTTTTTGTTATTTTTTTTTAAGTATTAATTTATCATTGAAGTTTTTTCTTTTGAGTGTCTGGAGAGATGGTTCCGTGGTTAAGAGTCCTTCCAGATCTTGCAGAGGACCAGGATTCTGTGTCCAGCATCTACATGATGATTCACAGTTGCTATAACTCCAGTTCCAGGGGATCTAATGCTCTCTCCTGGCCTCTACAGGGATTGCATGCACTTAGTGTGGTGTAGGAGGGTTTTTTGTATTTGTGTGTTGCTTTCATTGGTTGAATAAAGAGATTGCCTTGGCCTTTGCATAGGGCAGCCCTTAGGTGGATGGAGTAGACAGAACGGAATTCTGGGATAGGGAAGGCAGAGTCAGGGAGAGCCACCCGCCATGAAGCTGCCAGATCAGACACGCTAAATCTTTCCCGGTAAGCCACGACTCGTGGTGACACACAGATTATTAGAAATGGGTTAAACAAATATGTGAGAGTTGGCCAAAAAGAGGCTAGATATAATAGGCCAGGCAGTGTTTAAATGAACACAGTTTCTGTGTAATTATTTCGGCGGCCAGGAGCCGGGCAGAAGGACACAGCCTGTGCACCTCATACTACAGTTTCAACATTAGTACACACACATTCATGGAAGGACTCAGACATATGCATTAAAGAACCTAGACAGTTTAACAAAGAACAAATGGCAGCCATCTGGGCCATCAAAGATGAAGGAGACAGGTAGCACAGTGTTGGGTGGTTACCTTTGTGGATAGTTCATTGACTCTGAGGACCCACAATCTCTGAGGATGAATTAATGGACTTTGGTGAAAAGGTCCAAGGAGTCCCAAATTTCCTCCAGAAATAGCATCTGCTACTCACAAAGCCTTGCTTGCAGAAGACAACAGATGTGTGTGTACAAACCTACAAATGACCTCTTATCATTGCTCAGTTGTGGGATATGTTCACTTCAATATAATTTTAGGTCACTGTGTTCTTTACAAGTCAAATGAAACATCAGACATGATAATAAACTTTTTTGTTCTATGAGAATTGTTAAGTTAGCTCTGTCAGCTTCTAAATATTAAAAGGTTCTTAGATAATGATTAGGTTATTTAAACTTAGAAGAAATCAGGCTAGATTCACATCTTCCACACCTGAGACAAATTGCAGAAAAGTTAGTATATAAAATTCAGTCTACTAATAATTAAAACAGACACAGCTGAGGAAGTAATACCTAGACTTTTTATTACTGTAATTAACTGTGGGTTGTTGAGGTCACAAAAACCAGGATATTAGCATCTCACACACAGTATTTGTCTTCGTAGACAAATAGGGAATATAAACAAGCTAATGCTCTAATTGTCACAGTGCTATAGCAAATTATTTATGCAGGATAGATTCAAATATTAAATAAGTATAAGATTCAAAGAAGATTTATTCAACTGAAAAGTTAGGGAGATTTTGAAAGGTTGATATGAATCCTGGCACTTTGACATGAAGTCATTGTTTAAGCCCATGGCATGATTTACAGTTGTAGAATTCAAGTAGCCCCTGTTTTCACAGGTTAGTCCAACAGTTTTGGATCTGCACACCATCCTTTAACACAGGAATCTCTCTCTCTCTCCACCCCCCTCTCTCTCTTACAATTATTTCATCTCTTTTTATTCTTTCCCCATCTCTTCTTCTGGCTTGTACTTTTATGCTCATTTTTCTCTTCTTCCTTGAGAGGCAAGTATTCCCTCTTTTTCTATGACTCAAAGTCACATGATTAACCTCTCTGTGCAGCTGATGAGGTGTGGAGTGTTGCGCTAATCATTTGGCTGGCCTTTAGATAGGCAACTAGCATCATATCTAAGTCTACGCCTGATCTCGAGAACAATCTGTTCATTGTATCTTTGTTTGATCTAAATATGAGTGAAGCTAGAAACAGGCCCTGAAATGTGAGGGGACGTGAGCAAGGTCACCGCTCACTAGACAAACAGAGATGGACTCATGTGCTCTGTCTTTGTTTATAGTATCGTATAAATCTACATGGCATCCCAGTGGGAAGTAGGGGCCTTGTGAAAGGTACTGCCATTCTGAATTTAGTCTTCTACCACTCCGTATAATGTTCCTTTATTGGTGTTTATGTGCAATCATTGATACAAGGAAGCATTTATTTCCTAATTCCCACATATACAAGATTTAATTTGTAAATACTACGTATTTTATACCAGTTTTATCAACAAGTAGTTTAAGAACAGCATGCATGAATTTGTCAGTTTACTAAAAGCTATTTATTGAGCAATAGACAATGACTTATCTATCATGGAAAAATAAAAGACAAAAATTTGAAGTCATCTACTGGGGGAATTAAAATATAATATAGATAAAATGACTGTGCCATCACTACCTTTATTGTATTAGAAATATATATTGGCATGTTTGAGCTCTGGGTTTTACATCAGTATGACATTAATGCTTCCATCCCCATATAGCTTGTACTACTGTGTGTACTACTGGTGTGTGGTAGATATTCAGTGGGATTACTCTAATGCAAATGTTAATTCAGTGTCTTCTTTAGTCTAGAACAAATGTGAAATTGTAGTCTGTGATTCCAAAGAAATTCAAACCTAACAGTCAAAGCTATAATCAAAGTGCTAAGTGCAAAAGTTTATTCCAAGAGCTTGCAGAGATTAAGAAAAACAGAATACTGAAAGAGGATCATCTTACTGTGCTGGTGGAGTTTTCCTGTCCTGACTGCCTGCTCCAAAATAACAACTCAGAATCTTAATATTAATCATAAATGCTTGGCCGATAGGTCAGGCTTATTATTACCTAGTTCTTACAACTTAAATTAACCCACTTCTACTAATCTATGTGCTGCCTCAAGACTTGTGGCATTTACCTCTCCACCATGTCTTATTTACTTTCTGGCTGACTGGCGACTCCTCTGACTCAACCCTCCTTCTTCTCAGCATCCTTAGTTTGGTTGTCCCACTTAGACTTTCTGCCTGGCTACCAGCCAATCAGCATTTTATTAAACCGATTCGAGTGACAAATCTTTACAGTGTACAAAGGTATTATTCCACAGCATTACTGGGTCTCACTTTACACACAGTTAATGTAAATCCTCAAAGTAGTATGAAATTATGAAAGAGTCTTACTTTCTGGGGGCTGGAGAGATGGCTCATCAGTTAAGAACACTACTTGCTCTTCCAAAGGTCCTGAGTTCAATTTCCAGCAACCACATGGTGGCTCAAGATCATCTGTAATGAGACTTGAGGAAGAGACCTGGTCAGCCGTCTTCATCAACTTAGACCATGAAACCCAATATAGACAAGTTCAACAGAACCGCCATATACAGGCCGCCCATGCATGCTTCAGCATTGCCAGGTCATAAATTTCATTCAAATTTCTTTCTTTCTGGAAGGATGAGGAGCTGCTTTAATGAACTGATCCATGAAAGTTAATAGTTAAAGTTGTGTAGAGCACACTATTTGTATAATAACATCATCAGAATTCTCCATATATTTGTCCCAATTGATCTTTGCCAAGATGCAGTGTTTTACTTTCTATTTGCTTAGCCTGCTCTATTTTACTGTAACGCACCCCTCAGATAATAAATTCAAAAGAAACGTTTGTTTGGGCTCATGCACCTATTCCTTCAGCACCTGGGGCTAGGCAGTGTGCCGTGGCGAGGAATGTGTAGAGGAACAAAAATAGTTACTATGTGGACAGATGATGGACAAAGAGACAAGACTGTGGTCCAGCAATCCCTTCAATGACCAAGTGTCCAAATGATCGGAAACACTAGATTCATATTTACTCACATGACATTGGTGGAATTGGCACAGGAGCTGCACCTACCTGGGAGGAGCATAGCCCTCTGCATGTGGGCGACAGTTTTGTAGCCTGGTCTGTTTGTGAGACCCTGGCAGTGGAACTAGTATCTATCCCTGGTGCAAGAACTGGCATCTTGAAGCCCATTTCTGTTGACTTGAGTTTTCTGCTCTGCCCAGTTCCCACAGTCGTTAAGTCCCAAAGAAATCGCACAGAGGTCTACATTAATAATAAACTGATCGGCCCATCAGCTTAGGCTTCTTATTAACTAATTCTTATAACTTACATTAGCCCCATAATTCTTGTCTGAGTTAGCCATGTGGCTTGGTACCTTGTTCAGCAAGGCAGTCACATTTTGCTTCCTCTGAGTCACGATTGCAGAATGAAACTTCTCTCTTACCAGAATTCTCATTGCCCCACCTCTGCTTCCTGCCTGATCACCCCCACCTATACTTCCTGCCTGGCTACTGGCCAATCAGCATTTTATTAAAAATAATAAAGTGACAGGATAAAAGACCATTGTCCCTCAGCACGTTCCATATGGTAGGATGGCTTGCTCAGCCTTGATGCAGTGGGTGGGTGTTGGGGAAGAGGGGCTTGGTCCTGCCTCAATTGAATGTGCCAGACTTTGTTGACTCCTCATAGGAGACCTTACCCTTTCTGAGGAGTGGATGGGGGTGGGTTGGGGTGAGGTGGGAGGAGGGAGAGGAGGGGGAACTCTGGTTGGTATGTAAAATGAATAAAAAAAAATCTTGAATTGGGCTAGTTCTAGCCCTCTGGAACAGCCATTCCTTGTCCACCTTTGTGTCAGAACTCACACTGTGACCAATAGCTGAAAACCTTTTGGAATCTGTTTACTTAGCTTCTCCAATCCAAATGCTCAGATACCATTTTGAGCCTATAGAAAAATTTCCCCCATCTCTCTGTACCTGCCTCTGTGATATACCCACTAATGTGTTTAATTTATTGATTGATTGATTTTCCTTTTATTGAAAATGGGTTTTTTCCCTCCCATACTATGTCCTGATTATGGTTTCCCCACCTTTATTCCTCCCAGGTTCTCTCAACTCCCCTTCCATCCAGATCAACCCTATTCTTGTCTCTCATTAGGAAGCAGGCAGACTTCTAAGGTATAATAATAAAATAAACTAATATATAACGAAAACTAACATATCAGAATAGGACAGAACAAACAAGTGACAGGGAAAGAGCCCAAAAAAAGTCTCAAGAAACAGATACAGATGCAGAGGCCCACTCATTTGCACGCTCAGGAATCCCATAAAAACACTAAACTGGCAGCCATAAAAATACCCAAATGACCTGTAAGAGAAATATATATACATATAAAACAAAACAAAATAAATACGATAAGGTGAAAAAATCATTTTTCTTGACATGACATGATGAGACAAGGGACCTCCAAAGATGCCATTGAGTTTGTTTTCTGCTGTCACCTACTGCTGCGCACACAGCCTCCCCTTGAGAGCAGTTTGTTTAACTTCTTCTCAGCACCTCAAGGAACCTTCTCTAAAACTGACCACATACTCAGTCACAAAGCAAATCTCAAAAGATACAAAAAAAAATTGGAATAAATCCTTGTATCTTATCAGATCACCATAGCTTAAAGTTAGAATTCAACAACAATGCAAATTCCAGAAAGCTTACAAACTTATGGAAACTTTATAATGCTCAACTGAATCCCCCCCCCCTGGTCAAGGAAGAAATAAAGAAAGAAATTAAAGACTGCCTAGAATTCAATGAAAATGAAAGTACAATATACCCAAACTTAGAGGATACTAAGAAAGCAGTGCTAAAAGGAAAGTTTATAGCACTAAACTTAGAGAAATCCCACACTTGGGAATTAACAAAACACTTGAAAGCTCTAGAACAAAAAGAAGCAAATTCACTCAGGAGGAGTAGACACAAGGAAATAATCAAATTGACAGATTTGATTATTTGAAATAATCAAATCAATAAAACAGAAACAAAGAAAACAATACAAAGAATCAGTAAAACAAAGAGTTGGTTCTTTGAGAAAAATCAACAAGATAGACAACCCTTATCCAAACTAATCAAAAGACACAGACAGAATATCCATTTTTTTCTTTTTTTTAAATTGATTTTTATTGAGCTCTACATTTTTCTCTACTCCCCTCCCTGCTTTTCCCCTCGCCCTTCAACCCTCCCCCAAGGACCACATGCTCCTAATTTACTCAGGAGATCTTCTCTTTTTCTACTTCCCATATCGATTAGCTCTATGTAAGTCTCTCTTCGGGTCCTCATTGTTGTCTAAGTTCCCTGGGATTGTGGTTTGTAGGCTGGCTTTCTTTGCTTTATGTTTTAAAACCACCTATGAGTGAGTACAAATTGTCTTTCTGTGTCTGGGTTACCTCACTCAAAATGTTTTCTAGCACCATCCATTTTCCTGCAAAATTCAAGATGTCATTATTTTTTTCTGCTGCGTAGTGCTCCATTGTGTAAATGTACCACATTTTCCTTATCCATTCTCCAGCTGAGTTGCATTTAGGTTGTTTCCAGGTTCTGGCTATGGCAAACAATGCTGCTATGAATATAGTTGAGCACATGTCCTTGTGGCACGATCACACATCCTTTGGATATATACCCAAAAGTGGTATTACTGGTTTTGAGGAAGGTTGTTTCCTAATTTTCTGAGAAATCACCACACTGACATCCAAAGGGGCTGTACCAGCTTGCATTCCCACCAGGATTGCAGAAGTGTTCCCTTTTCCCCACAACCTCTCCAGCATAAGTTGTCATCAGTGTTTTTGATCTTGGCCATTCTTACAGGTGTAAGATGGAATCTCAGAGTTGTTTAGATTTGCATTTCTCTGATGACTAAGGATGTTGAACATTTCCTTAAGTGTCTTTCAGCCATTTTAGATTCCTCTGTTGAGAGTTCTCTGTTTAGGTCTGTACTCCATTTTTTTTTAAATTGGATTATGTGTTCTTTTGATGACCAATTTCTTGAGTTCTTTGTATATTTTGGAGATCAGACCTCTGTCTGATGTGGAATTAATAAAATCAGAAACAAAAAAGGGGGACATAACAACAGACACTGAGAAAATCCAGAGAATCATCAGATCATACTTCAAAAATCTGTACTCCACAAATTTGGAAAATTAAAAAAAAATGGACAAAATTAAATCAAGATCAGATAAACAATTTAAATAGACCTATAACCCATAAGGAAATAGAAACATTCATTAAAAAAGTCTCCCAACCAAATAAAGCACAGGGCCAGATGACTTAGGTGGAGAATTCTACCAGAATTTCAAAGAAGAGCTAATTTCAATACTCCTCAAAGTGCTCTACACATTAGAAACAGAAGGAACATTGCCAAACTCCTTTTATGAGGCTACTGTTATTCTGATACCCAAACCACACTAAGATGCAACATGGATAGATAGAATCAACATAATAAAATTGGCAATTTTGCCAAAAGCAATCTACCATTTCAATGCAATCTCCATCAAAATCCCAACACAATTCCTTACAAACCTTGAAAGAACAATATTCAACTTCATATGGAAAAGCAAAACACCTAGAATAGCTAAGACATGTGGACCAATGGAATTGAATCAAAGACCGTGACGTTAACCCACACACCTATGAACACCTGATATTTGACAAAGAAGCCAAAACAGTACAGTGGAAAAAAGAAAGCACCTGACAGCAGGCTGATCTCCAAAATCTATAAAGAACTCAAGAAATTAGACATCAAAATACAAAACAATCCAATTTGAAAATGGGGTACAGAGCTAAACAGAGAATTCTCAACAGAAGAATCTCTAATAGTCAAAAGACATTTGAGGAAGTGCTCAACATCCTTAATCATCAGGGAAATGCAAATAAAAATGACTCTGAGATACCATCTTATACCTGACAAGATGGCTAAGATAAAAAATACTGAGTACAGCTTATGTTGGAGAGGATGTGGAGGAACGCTCCTCCACTGCTGGTGGGAGTGCAAACTTGTACAGCCACTTTAGAAATCAGTATGGCAATTTCTCAGAAAATTGGGAATCTACCTCAACACCCAGAAACACCACTCTTGGGAATATACCCAAAGGATACTTAGTCATACTACAAGGACACTTGCTCAACAATGTTCATATCAGCATAACAACCAGAACCTGGAAACAACTGAAGAATGGATTAAAAAAAAAGTGGCCATTTACACAATAGAGTACTACTCAGTGATTAAAAAAAATGGCATCATGAAATTTGCAGGTAAATGGATGGAACTAGATAACTGGATATTAGACATAAAGCAAAGGATAACCAGAGCACAGTCCACAGCTCCAGAGAAGCTAGGTGACAAAGAAGAACTTAAGAGAGACACATGGATCGCCCTGAGAAGGGGAGTTAGATGGGATCTCTTTGGTAAACTGGGGGTGGGGAGTGATAAAGGGGAGGGTATGGGAGATGAGAACATGAGGGAACAGGATTGGATTGGGGGAGAGGGACAGAGTGGGAAAGTAATGCAAGAGAGATCTTGATAGAGACACTATGGGGTTAGGAAGAAACCTAAGACTCCTAGCAATAGTGGAGAGGGTGCCTGAACTGGCCTTCCCCTGTAATCAGATTGGTGAATATCCCAACTATCATTACAGAGCCTTCATCTAGTTACTGATGGAAGCAGATGCAGAGTTCCACAACCAAGCACCAGGCCGAGCTCCTGGAATCCAATAAAAGGAAGGGGGAGAGAATATATGAGCCAGGGAGGTCAAGAACATGATGGGGAAATCTTCAGAGGCAACTGAATCAAGCTCATGAAAACTCATGAACTCTAAACCAACAGCTGTGGAGTCTCCGTGGAACCGAACTAGACCTTCCATATGTGGGAAACAGTGGTGAAGCTTGGACTATCTGAAGGGCCCCTGGCAATAGAACCAGGATCTATCCCTGGTGCATGAGCTAGCTTGTTGGAGCCCATTCTTTATGGTGAGATGCCATGGTCAGTCTTGATGCAGCTGGGAGGGTCTTGGTCCTGCCCCAACTTTATGTGCCAGAATCTGTTGACTACCCAATGGAAGCCCTTACCAGTTGGGAGGAGTGGATGGGGAGCGGGCTGTGGGGAGGTGGTGGGAGTGGGGGGAGGGGTGAGAGGGAGAACTGTGGTTGGAATGTAAAATGAAATCTAAAAAATAAATAAAATTTTTTTTAAAAGGAGTAGTTTGTTTCCCCAGTGAGACTTCCTTGGAGAAAACTAAATTTAAATTGCAAATTCCCTGGGTTGGGGATGAGGGCATATGTTCAAGTCTTTCAATTCTAGGACCTCATCTGGTGCAGACCCCTGCAGACCCTGTGAATGGTACCCTGTGAGTCTCTGTGAGTGACTATTTGCATTGATCCTGTTGGTGTGCAAGGCTTTGTTAATTTGGTGTCCCCCATCCCCTCTTGCTCTTAGAAACCTTTCTCATCCTCTTATTCAGGGTTCCCTGATCCCGGAGGAGAGGAATTTGATGGAGACATCCCATTTAGGGCTGAGTGTTCCAAGGTCTCTTACTCTCTGCATATTGTCTGGCTGTGAGTCTGGATTTGCTTCCACCTGCTGCAGGAGGGAGCTTATTGATGATGACTGGCAAAGGCATTGGTTTATTAGTATAGCAGGATGTTTTTAGAAGTCATTCTTTTGCTACATTCTTTTAGTAGAGCAGTAGTGTTTGGTTTTATCCTAATCTCAGGGTTTTGGTCATCTGAATAGCATTGGGTATGGGTTTCATCTTGCGAAGAGAACCTCAAGTCAAATCAGATATTGGTTGGTTATTCCCAAAAGATTTGTGTCACCATTATGTTGGCATACCTTGCAAGTGGGACACCATTGTAAATCAAAGTGTTAGTAGTTGGGTTGGTGTTTATGTTACTCCTTTGTAGCATGCAGAATAGCTTTCTGTACCAAAGGCGCTAGAATGTAGGGGTGAAGGCTCATTGTAGGAACCAAGTTTACTTCTCCATGTTCAGTGAGCTGTGTAGGTGTCTTCAGCAATAGGGCTTGTCATTAGTTTGAGGAAAGCAACCTATAATCTTGGTAAAGGCTTCGCTTGTTTGGGGGATTCCCATGGGACCCCTTTTGCCAACAATTCAACTAGATGCAACCCATTCCTGGTACTGGGAGCATCATTTGATGATAAGAGATGGCCAGTTGGGTCTCTCTCTTCCCCACTATTTGGCAATTACCTTTACCTTACCTTCATATACATACATAGGTTAGGAACCTTCTACTGTATTAGGCAATTACCTTTACCTTACCTTCATATACATACATATGTTAGGAACCTTCTACTGTATTAGGTTTCCATGCTATCCCTCAAATGGCCCTTCATTTTAGCTGTCACTTCATGTATTCTCTCCTTTTTTCCTTTGTCCACCTCTCCCTCACCACCCAACTTGATCTTCTCATTCTGACTGCCCTGTACATCCATAATTAGCTATTTTATCCCCATTTACTAGTGAAGTCTATCAATCACCCCTAGTCCTTTACTTTATATTGATCACAGTACTTGTATGGACTGTAGTTTGGTTCTCATTGACTTAATAGCTAACATTCACATATAAGCAAATATATTTCATATTTGCCCTTTTGGACCTGGGATACCTCACTCAGGAATTTTTTTTTCTAGTTCCATCCATTTACATTCAGTTTTCATTATTTCAAATTTTTAATGACTGAGTAATATGCCATTGTGTAAATATACTGCATTTCTTTATCCAGTCTTCTCTTGAGAGACATCTAGGTTGTTTTCAGTTTCTGGCTATTGTGAATAGAGCAGCAATGAACATGGTTGAGCAAGTTTCTCTGTGGTAGTATGAAACATTCTTTGGGTATATCCCCAAGACTAGTATAGTTAGATCTTGAGGTAGATCAGTTCCCATTTTCTTGAGAAACTACCACATTGATTTCCACAGTAGCTGTACAAGTTTGCACTCCCAACAGCAATAAATGAGTGTTTCTCTTACTCCACATTCTCACCAGCATGAACTGTCATTCATTTTTATTGGTCTCAGTCATCCTTATGAGCTTCCTCCTTTGAAGGTTCTCTGTTTAGATCTGTGCTCCGTTTTTCAATTGATTATTTGTTTTTCTGATTTCTAAGAGTACCAGGTTGGCCAGCCACTTGCAGACAGAGACTGCTACAACAGATAACTGAGAAGAAGGAAAGAAATAGTAACTTCTGACAAAGTATCTTAGTTTCATTTCATTTCTTTTTATTTTTGTTTTGATCTTAATTATTCTTTTATATTTTGATTTTTCAGTTACCTTATTTTAGTTTATATCTATCCTGAATAGGCTTTTAGACTCTTAATACTTTCTTTGCACACTTAAAATATTTTCTCTACTATTTCTCATTACTCTAACCCATATACTTTCCTTCTCCTTTGTACTTTTCCCTTTTCCAATTCCCTCTTGATTTCACTTCCTAATCACTGATGTCTCTGGCT
Source organism: Ondatra zibethicus (assembly GCA_004026605.1). NCBI lineage: Eukaryota > Metazoa > Chordata > Mammalia > Rodentia > Cricetidae > Ondatra > Ondatra zibethicus. Next base: position 31,259 of record PVIU01017052.1, read on the forward strand.
TGAAAGAAAGTGAAGAGAAGAAAAGAAGAGAAGAGAAGAGAAGAGAAGAGGAGAGGAGAGGAGAGAGAGAATTCAGATAGAAAGCTATTGAAGAGAGTCCTTTAAAACTATGATAAAGATGCTCAAGTGTATTTCTTCACAGTTGAGGGCTTATGAGTGAGTAGGAGAAACTCAGATATCTTTAAGAGACTGGCCACTGGGAGTTTGACCATGTTCCAGTGGTTATATGAACAACACAAATTGGACTTGGTGGATCTTTGTTTTGATGGTGTTGACGATGGGGGAGGAGTCCTTCCTTCTTGATGTCCCGAGAAAAAATATTTTTCATTTCTGGTTTACAAGACCAGTGTAATGTTTATACTATCAGGACATTTAATCTAGGTCTAGAATGTTGTTTTCAATTATGCCTGCGATTGGTATGAAGATTACGATAATGGCGAAGAAGGCGATTGAGGCTACTTGTCCAATAATGATAAATGGATATTCAACTGGTTGACCTCCGATTCATGTGAGGATAAGAAAGTCCACTACTAGGATTCAGTACATTGTTTGTGTGATTGGGTGAAAGGTAAGTCCTCGTTGTTTTGAGGTGTGGAGGAAAGGTATGGGGGCCAGGATGAGGATTGATAGGATTAGGGCTAATACTCCCCCTAGTTTGTTGGGAATGGATCGTAGAATGGCATAGGCAAAGAGAAAATATCATTCTGGCTTAGTTTGTGGTGAGGTGTTGAGTGGATTTGCTGGGGTATACTTATCAGGGTCTCCAAAAATAGCTGGGAAAAATAAAACCGAAATTATGAGAGCTATTAATAGAAGAAGTGCTCCTAGAAAATCCTTGATTGTGATCAGGTGCACTGTAAGAAATCCTTGATTGTGATCAAGTGCACTGTAAGAAATTCCCAAATAGTTAAGAAAAATATTATGTTAGGGAGAAATGTATCAACAACATTTTTCCAGTTAGTACCCTAGTGCCTCTGTCTCTGAAACTTATTAGGGACACAAGTGAGGACCATGAATGAGAGTCTTCTTCTGCAGGTTAACACTGTGACTGCTGATAAATCACTATACCTGCTGCTGGAGTCATCTTCCACTCTGAGTAATGTCAAGAAAGCCAACGTCTAAGTGAAGACAACTTACTAAGAGGACAATTGCAAAATAAAATGAACAAAAATAGTAGGAAAAGGTAAATTTTTTAAATTGGAGAATGTATAGTTCCCAACAGAGTGGAAAGCATCATAAATATACAAGGCCAAATAGAAGAAATTTCAGAAACTATGGTAAGATTAAGGTAATAACACATTCAAACAAATATTTAAAAATTAATGAACATGTCCAGACTTCCAAGAACTCTGAGATACATTCAAGAAATGAATCCTAAGAACCTATAAAACAGAAGAAGGACCTGAGTTTAAGACTAATGATACAGATATACAATGAAAGAATAGAAGAAAATTCCCCAAACCTAGAATAAGCAGCAGGCATCCAAACACAAGAGGCATTTAGGAACCCCAATTTTACATGATGTAAGAAAGACCTCTGCATGACAATTGCGGTCAGGATTTCAAAAATACAAAATAAAGAACAATGCTGAACTCTGTAGGGAAAATGACTACACATATACAAAAGCAAATACATTAGAACGAAATCAGATTTCTGTTTTGGGATATTTGTTTACACCATGAAGATGTGTCTTTGTCAAAGTGCCTTCTGATTGGTTTAATAAAGAGCTGAATGGCCAATAGCTAGCTAGGCAGGAAGAGTTCAGGTGGGTCTTCTGGACACAGAGAGGACTCTGAGAAGAAGAAAGGCAGAGTCACCAGCCAGACATGGGGAAGAAGCAGAAGGTGCAAGATGGAAGAGAAGTAATGTCACCTGACTGTGGGCCCACAGAAGTGAATCTGTTCCACATTGACTAAACGTCACAATTCAGACCTGTTCTTGCTCCTTCAAGGTTATTATACAACAGGGTGTTAGACCTAAGGGGTGGTTACAGGATGTCTTGCCTAGACAAAAGGATGCTTTGACCTAGGCTGTGGTTACTTAATGTTTTGAGATGTTTACATTTGTTTGTTCTTTGTGTTATGGTAAAGAAGTCTTTTTCCTTCCCCACTTCTGGATTTGGGTATAGAAGAACTTTGACTTACAAACTTAAGGCAGATCACAGCATTCAGAGGATGCCCTCCCGATTCTATCCATTGTCTCTTGTCTATTTCGTACTTAATCCTCACCCCTTCCTCCAAGTACAGACAAAGAAGTTGGGCAGGACTCCGAAAAATGGCGCCTTGGACATGGAACTTGGATATGGAGGAATAACATGATAGGCAGCGCAAGAATGGACACCGAGGTGTAAGTGAAAAGTGAGCACTCAGAAAAAAAGGAAAGCGAAGGTGTGGTGAGTCACTTGGAAGTAAAATTGCAAATAAATTTGTGAATACGTGTGATTTTCAGTTGGGAGCGTCACCCTAGGCCCTGGCATCCATTCCAGCCCCCTGGCCTAGGAGTTGCGTTTGTCTGGACTCCAAATCCCAGCATGCCAGGTCCTGACCCCCTCCCCGGGTCAGGACTACTCCCACAGGGCATTTAAGTGGGCACCCAGAGGAGGAACAGGTCGTCCCGGGTTTCGCATGTGATCCCCGGTTTTTTGTCTAGGCCCCTGAGAGTGCTGCATTTATTAAAACATGGGCATTTTAATTCGGTTTAATTTGGCTTGATTGGATTTCTGTGCAGCGGCAGAGAGGATTTTTCTTAACAATAGGGGGCAGGGAAATAGTAGTCAGCTGTTTGCACATTTGCTTAGAGATATTTTAAAAGCCAGAGGAGCTCAGGTAGAGCAGAAGCAAAAGGAAAAAAAAATAGAGTTTGTTGACATTTTAAATCTCCCTCTCCCACACTGGTGGCACAGCTGCCGCCATTTTCGAACTGCTTCTGGGCTCAGGGAAGTGAAGTCAGAGCGACCTTGCTGGTCTGATCTGGAGTTTGGGGAAATGAAAGTGGTGTAGCCTCATCCGCCCAAGCTTCTAGCCGGCAAAGCTTGGGGGCAACGCGGTCTCAGAGCCACTGCAATGGCGGCCACCCGCGCCTATGCTGCAGCTAAGTTTGCCAGCTGCTACCACTGCTGGCCTCTGGCAGGACCCCTAAGGCCTCCTGGATCTGCTACCACTGCAGGTCCTCGGTCCCTGGGAGATGTCTGAGCCATGAAGAATGCAGCTGCCGCTCCACTCTTCTTGGCCCCGGCCACAAACCTATAGGGAAACAGATAAGCAGTTGAATTTTAATGTGGCAGTCTGTGTATGCCCAAGTTAGTGCAGCTGCCAAGAAGGCCTGGAATAAATTTCCATCATCTGGAGAACAGACTGAACATTTCCTTTCCAGTATTTGGGGCATATGTTGTATCCTAAAGAAATTAAGCCTCAGAAATTGGAAACTAGGAAAGATAGCTTGCAAACTTTGAATGACTTTCAGAAATTATTGGGAGATACTCAATGGCTAAAGTCCTATTTAAAATTGTCTATGGGGGATCTTGAGCCCTCAGTGAGGTTCTTAAGGGAAGCAGTGATCCTAGTTCCCATAGACATTTTACAGATGCTGGCAGACAAGTACTGGCTCAGGTGAAATATGCAATACAGCCTCAGCAAGTATGCTGTGTTGATTATGTAAAACCATGGGAAACCTACATGCTTCCTACATGACATACTTCAACGGCTGTACTATGGCAAAAGGGACCATTCTTATTGTCGCGTCTACCTGTTTCCCCAGTCAGAGTGTTAACAAACCCTTATTATGAAGCAGTAGCTTGTTTGGTACAGAAAAGCCAGATAGAATTCAGGTGACATTTTGATAGAGCACCTAATGTGATCAATTTTTCTTATACTAGACAGTAGGTTGATTGGTTATTTCAAAACAATGATTCTTGGGCATTGTTTTTACTCAATTTTGGGCTAAATTGATAACCGTTTTCCAACTGATTGATTTTTGCAATTTGCATAAGTGCATTCCTGTATAGTCCCTAAAATTGTAATGAAAGATTCTTTAAAAGATGCTATGTTAATTCTTACAGATTTGGTCCTTTCAGTGGGAGAGGTGCTCATATTGTTAATGGTAAAGATAATGTGGTACAAACAGATCCAACTTCAGCTCAGATAGCTCAGATAATTGTGAGCTGTAGCTATGGTTTTCCAGTTTTTTCTAGATAATTCATTTGTTTACTAACAGTCATTATATTTTTAGAGCTCTTCAAGTCAGTAAGACTGTCCCCTGGATTGGAACTAGTAATAGTCTAATTAGAATATTGTTCCCGCAAATTCAAGATGCTGTTCATCAAAGAAATTTGTCATGTTTTGTGGGTCATATTAGAGCACATTCAAATATTCCTGGCCCATCATTGGCTGAAGGAAATGCTTTAGCTGATAAATTTACTCAATTGATTGCCTTATCTCAAGTTGAGATTGCTCAGCAATCACATGCTTTACATCATCAAAACAGTAAAAGTTTAAGAAAACAATTTGGTTTAACAAAAGAAATTGCTCATCAGATTTTTAAGCAATATGATATATGCCTACAGTATTTACCTTTGCCTACCTTAGGGGTAAATCCTCAAGGCCTGCTTCTTAATCATTTATGGAAAATGGATGTTACTCGCGTTGCAGAACTTGGCAAATTAAAATATGTGCATGTTGCAGTCGATACATATTCAGGGTTCTTGATGGCCACTGCACAAAGTGGAGAAGCCACTAAGCATGTAATAAGTCATTGCTTGAAGTGTTTTTAATATATGAAAATTCCTAAAATTATAAAAATGGATAATGGATCCAGATATATTATTAAAGTATTTCAGCAATTTTGTTCCCAATGGAATATCAAGCATAAAACAGGCGTTCCTTATAATCCTCAAGGACAAGGAATTGTGGAGTGTGCCCATGGCTCCTTAAAAACACAACTTTAATAATAATTGGAGGAATTATACCCCACTCACCACATAATGTATTAAATCATGCCCCTTTTATTCTAAATTTCTCCAATGTGGATGTCTGTGAGCAATCTACCATGGATAGATTTTGGCATGATGGCACCAGACCAACTTTTGCTAAAGTCAAATAGAAAGATGGACCTGACCCTGTTTCAATATGGGGTCGAGGGCAACTTTGTGGTTTTTCAACAGAAAGAAAATGAAGTTTGATGCCTCACTGAATGCTTGGTGTGGTGTGTGAAACAGAGGAATATCAGCTTGGATGATATCATGGCTGCTGGTGCTCATTCAGAGGAGTTGGAGTGAGATTGCTGAACCTATATCCCTGACCCTCCGATGTCATCATTCTGCAGTCTGAGAAAGGAAGGAGAATATAGTGACAGTTGGTGAGTCCCAGTTTCTTGGCAGAACTGCTACAAAGACCACCAAGACCTCTGTGAGTTTTATTACTCTGGATCTGGGCAAGGAATGCTGACTGAACGTTTGGTCATGTATTTACAGTATATCTTGGGACACAGAGGTTAACTTTATCAGTGTAGTGTTTCATCTGCTGTTGAAATAAAGGAGAACTGAGACCTCAGAAATTTTCCCTCTGTGAGAACGAGACTCCTTGAAGTAATTGAACACTATTATGGAGGTGATATGTGATGAAAACCCCTCTTCAGCATGTGAGGAGGAATGGAACAAAGGTTTTTGCTGCTGATATTCAGTACTTGGGGACTGAAGCAGTTCAAACATATCTTTGGAAGTTGATGGCAGCAATGCAATTGGACGTCAGGAGGAAAAAGATTCATACTTCACCCACCACAAAAACATTTCCTTTGGTAAGTACCAAGTTATAAGAATTTCAATTTCACCAATTTTGTATTTATAGTTATTGTCCATACTAGAATTATGGTATTGACCTGTTAATGTTGGTAACCACTTCTGCTCACTATGAAAATGTTACTGGTTGGAAAAAGAGCTCATATGAGAGGAATTTGGCATGATGCTAATAAGTCCTTAGATTTGACACATTTAATAAGACAAATTTGGATTTTGATGTGGCTAAAACTGCTAAAGACATCCTGGGACAATTTAAAAACAGGCCATTCCATCTTAGTCATCTTTTACTCCTTTATTAAGAAGTATTGTAGCCATAGGAGCATGTGTTTTGCTAAGCATGATCTGCTTACCTATGATTATCAAGTTTCTTGTAGCTTTCAATGGAAAGTTGGCTCAGAGGTACATGGTGTCAAGCTACATGCTTACCCTTCACCGTTTATAAGCAGAGGCTGGTAGTCAAAGACAGGTAAGATCTTTTTGCCTCCAGTCAATCTAAAATAGGACATGCATGACAGAATGTGTGCACCGATGACAGGTTAGTCTGGAAGGCAGAAGAAGATAAGCTAAGACAGGCACAGTAATCTGTCCTGTGACAGAATCACAGGAATTAATAATTAAATTAAAAAGAGGAAACTGAGCCTGCCAGTGGTGGCACATGCCTTTAATTCTAGCACTTGGGAGGCAGAGACAGGTGGATCTCTATGAGTTTGAGGCTGGGCTGAAATAAATCCATTCCACATTGACTAAAGGTCAGAGAGTTCAGACCTGTTCTTGTTCCTTCAACAACAGGCTGTTAGACCTAAGGTGTGGTTATAGGATGTCTTGCCTAGACAAAAGGATGTTTTGACCTAGGGTATGGTTACTTAATGTTTTGAGATGTGAGGAGGTAATTACATTTGTTTGTTCTTTGTATTATGGTAAAGAATTCTTTTGCCTTCCCCCACTTTCGGATTTGGGCATAGAATAACTTTGAGCAATAAACTTAGGGCAGATTACAATATTAGCTGGTTGCCCTACTGGTTCTATCTGTTGTCTCTTGTCTATTTTTGTCTTAATCTTCACCCCTCCTTCAAAGTGTTTGTAGCATACAGAGGCATGGCTTTTTTAACCACTGGGTAAAAAAAATGCCTGCTGCTCAGATTTAGCAAATTCCCAGGGTGGCAAATATGGCTCCCAGCCCCAAGAGTTGCATATGGACACTTAGCAGTTTAAGGTGGCACACAATGCTGCAAGTGCATGACTGCAGGTGCTTAGTAAAGTCATGTCCAGACTGAGAAAACCCTCTAAGCAGATATAGTGTGTTTAAAAATGTGCTTAGATGTAAAATGGGTATAAACAGTCATAAAAATAGTTTAAAAATAATAAAGTCATTAAAGAAAGAATAAAGTAATACAAAAAGAATAAAATATATAGGATGACTGGATCCTGTATAGTACTTTGGTGACTGAATTTTTTTAAATGCTAATGTTCATAAAAATAGCTGCTAAGAGACATTTTTATGTTTAGAAACTGCTAAATTAAACCAACCTATATATATTAAGAATGTCTTAACTTCAAAATGATAAAGGAGTTTTCAAATGAATACTAGTCAGAGATTAGAGAGTCCCCTGAATATTAATAAAGGAGTAATTCATAAAAATATAACAATTATTAATACTTATTCACCTTATATAGGAGCTTTTAGTTTCATAAAACAAACACTAAACTACATAAAATGTCAGATAAGTCCAGAGACATTAACAATGGAAGACTTCAATACTCCATATTAAATAAATCTTCCAAACTAATAATGAACGAAGACATTTCAGAGATAAACTGTATCATAGATAATTATAATTAACAGAAATCTACAAAATACTCCATCCCATAGATAAAGAATACACAGTTTTTCTCACTGAAAAGAGGATAGTGTATTTTCCACTCCTAGAAAACAACTGAAAAAAATCACAATTGCTAATATGATCCAAGGAGGCCAGGGTCCATTCCAAACTGGAAGCTATACCCAGCACTGTCATTCACGTGATGCTGTCTTTAGAAGCTTGAAGAATGCAAGAGTAATTGGATTCTTCTTTCACAGTTTCAGAGAGTCATTGAGGCCAGGCAGTGTGTAGCAGGAGAGATTGAAGGCACACAGGGGTCAAGAGACTGTGAGAAACCATTGTGTGAAACTGTGAGAGTGGAGCTTGGGTTACATTGGCGACTCCAAGATGTTGGAGATACCAAATCCATGATGTATCTGCAAAGGATAGCTGCATATGGGTAGCAGAACCAGTCCAAATGTGAGAGGAGTGTTACAGAAGCAAACCTGGAGAGGCAGTGCCATATAAGCCCTTAGAATTTGATGTAACAAACATTAGTCATGGAACTATAGGATTCAGTGTTTGCACTGTTGACTTTTGGTCTTTATTTTTTGCTTATTTTATTTTTAACAAACTAATTTATTTCTCAGAATCTAAAACCTGTGATAAGCCTCCCTGGTGTGAATGGAGACCCAGCTTCTGAGGCCTAAAACTCAAAGCACTGTGGGTCAAAGTAGTGTATGAAGACATTGGACATAACCATCCTTGCAAACTTTGCTGTAGCTCTTGCCACCAAGATAGAAAGTGACACCATTGCTAAGTTCAAAGTGGCCCTTGACTCTTCCAAATTTCTTTAGAACTCAAATGGAAGAGCCTGGCCTCAAACTTGCCAGTCTTGGTGGAGGTTGTGGTTACATCCATGGCTTCCTGACCACTTGCCAGCACTACATGGTCATAGCTGGGAGAGAGGGCAGCTGAGTCAACAGGCCATTCTGTTCAGAAAGTCTTCTGATATTTAAGACTTATAGAGTCAAAGAGCTTAGCTGTGTTGTCCTTGGATGCAGTGACAAATATGGTCATGTCTCTAAACAACTGGATGTCATTATCTGCTGGGAGCATTCCTTACTATTCATCAACATCTCTCCAGACTTGTCACTCTACGGGCTGAGCTCTCCACTTTCATACCTGTGATGATTCACTCCCCTAGGAATCACTGATGGTGAAAGATACAAAATAATCCCACACTAGTTCAGAATTACATATAATAAAGGATTATTTATTTAGGGGAGACTTACAGATCACTGTCCTAGATCACAGTCCTCTGCATGAATGGGGAACAGGAACAGAGTCTAGCAGCCAGAAGTGAGAGCCAGAAGCAAGAGAGCAAGCACAGGCTTTACAGCTGCATTTATAGTATAATAGACCACACCCAAGTGGACTGGTATCTTAAAGGCTATTGACTTAAGGAGCAGAAGGAGTTCCCACAGCGCCTCCCCTTTTTGTTTAAATAAGAGAGTTCCAAACCCAATACAGAACTATATACACTAGGAACAGATATCAAGTATAAGATTAGAATTACAACTAGCATAAACAATATTAAGCAAGGAACATATGCTAAAGGTTTTAATAAACATTCTATCCTAAGAGTCTAAATCTTGTATTGGAAATGGCTTGGCTAGATCATAAGAGGACAGTAACTATGACTATCTAATCTTCAACCCCATCAGAGGCCTGAGAAGGGAGATAATATTACTTGAGTAGGCAGGAAGGCAGAGACAACTGGCTGGCTGAGCAATCACCCAAAGTCTCATTTACAATGTTGAAGCAATCAACTTTAGCTAAGGCCTAGAGTAACTAACAGACCATTTTCAGAGACAGGAAAAATTTCAAAACCATCTTACCCTGTCTTGGCAAGGTTTGACAGTCTTTTTTCTTGTATCCTGCTTGTCCAGTCCGGACATCATGTACTTTGTCAGTGGTTGAGGTATGGTCAGTTTCTTGCCCAAAGGCCAGTTGTGCCAAGAAGACAAACTCCAAGTGGAGTGTCTTTGGTGCTCAACACTCTCTCGGGAATAGATCAGTGCTGCCAGAAGCAATCATGTCTCATGTCAACAGAATCCTAAATTATTTAAATGCAATGTTCTACAGATCTTTGAAGTGGTTGAAGGTTGCCTATCTATGCAGAATACAATCTCTATGTATCTAAAGAACCTAATTAGTCTGACTAAAAGTATAACAAGCATGAACAACTATTGACCTATAATACTTAATACCTATATAACTTAAAGATTAATACTTCATATCAGAATATTAAACAATCTTTAAAAAACTGTGCAGTAAAGGTGAACAATGACATCAAAATGTAAACAATGTATAAATATCTTAATCAGAGGTAGAAATATATAATGCAATATGATAAATATATCCTAAAATTGTATCAATATACAAAATGTCTTAAACAGAGTTAGAAGCATGCCTGCATACAATATGATAAAATAACTTTGCATAGGTGTACAAATATTGTAAATAAATAACATATAATTTGAACTTATATCAATATATAAGAATCTGTACCAGTATAAATTGTCCATAAATAATATCTCACAAGTATTTACTGTATTACATTATTATTATTGTTAATGTGAGTAAGTTCACACTAAATTACCTATTATCCCATTCAATCTTCCTTTTTTTTGAGATCTCTAGGCCTACAGAATTTCCACCCCAACCACAAACCCTATGCGAGTAATAATCAACCCCTAAATGGTGTTTCTAACCATGAGAACAAACTTTGTTGGGAGAGGGGACGTCACTTTCTAGAACTGCTTCCTGATGTCATGGGGGCAATGTTTTTTCTATGGGAACCTGTAAAAATAAAATGATGGTTAAGTTTCAAAATTGCTGTTTTGTATAATTACAAATGGTCTCTGAGTAGTAGATAGGGTCTTTTTGTTTGTTTGTTTGTTTGTTTTGAAGTTCTTATTTGGAGTTCTGTCCTGAATGTTGTAAGAAGGTACACCATTTCCACAGCTGGTACCCCAAAACCACTCTCATATTAGTGTTATCAGCATCATGACATCATATCAACCATGCCTTCAGCACACTTCCAGTCAATAATTGATCAATTTCTGCATTACCTTGTGCTAGAGGACCTGACAGAACCATATGGGATTGGATGTGTATTATGAATATGTCACAAAGCTTATTCCTGATTATATCTTGAACCTGTATAAATAATAAAGTCAATTCTGTATCATCTGGTATAAATTTAGCAGTTTCAATATGCAAGGCAACTCTTTCTGCATATTGAGAATCAGTAACATTGAGAGGTTCTTTAAAATCCCTTAGTACCGTGAGAATAGCATATAATTCTGCCTTTTGAACAAATTATAAGGGCTTTGTTCCACCTTACTTAATTCTTCTGATTTATAACCTGCCTTTCCTGATTTATTTGCATCTGTATAAAATATACAGACTCCAGTTATTGGTGCATCATGTACAATTCAGGGAAGAATCCAAGTAGTTCCCTTTATAAGGTTAATTATATCACTTTGGCATAATTGCTATTACTTTCTCCAAAAAAATTAGCACAAGCTCTTTGCCAAGGTTCATTGTCTTCCCATAGTTTTTAAATTTCATTGGCAGTAAAAGAAACTATAATCTCTGCTGGGTCTATACCTTCTAGTTGAAGAAGTCTCAGTTTTCCTTTTATAATTAATTCAGAGACTTTTTCCACATAAATTTTTAATTATTTACTTGGTTTATGTGGTAAAAAGATCCATTCTAAGATAATATCTTCCCTCTGCATTAAAATTCCTGTAGGGGAAATTCTGGAAGTCAATATGACTAGAATACAATTAAGATTTTGATTCACTCTATCTGCATGTGCCTCCTATAATTTCTCTTCAATGACCATCAATTCTTTTTCTGCTTCAGCTGTTAATTCTCTGAGACTATTTAAGTCTTTGTCTCAGGTTTTCTTAGATGGTGAACTATTAGCTCAGGTGTTATCCCAACAGCTGGTCATAGACTGGAAATATCTCCTAACAATCTTTGAAAGTCATGAAGAGTCCACAATCGGTCTTTCCTAATTTGTGCCTTTTATGTTCTAATTTCTGTAAACCTATTTTGTAACCTAGGTAATTGACAGAATCTCCTCTTTGTATTTTTTCAGGAGCAATTTGTAATCCCAATTTAGGCAAAACTTTTTTT
>PVIU01017053.1:0-10561 GCA_004026605.1 Ondatra zibethicus
TTTGGATTCACACCTTCCTAGGCCTGGATGGAGGCCAGAGGGCCTTGGGCTTCCCACAGGGCAGGGTAACCTGCCCTCTCTTAGGACTGGAGGGGAAAAGGGGAGGGGGAGTGGGGAAGCGGGAGGGAAATGGGAGGAGCAGAGGAGGTGGAAATTTTGAATGGTACTATTTATAATGCAATAATAAAAAATTAAATGTAGAGAAAAAAATAAAAAGTATTGCTAATAAAAAAAATTCTGATGGGGGAAAAGCCATTAACCAATCACATCAAGTTGGGGTGTGGCCACTTGGCCCCCAGGTAAAAAACCGAGAAAACACAGGTGTGTTCTCTCCCCATGCAGTGTCCACTGGACGGATAGGTCCTCGGCGTGAGTAGCATGAGTTTCCCCCCTTTTCATTCATTAAAAATACCTGTTCCTATTGAGCTGGCTTGGTTATTGATTTGTGCCAATCACAAATACTTCTTCATCTGGTACCCAGCGTGGCTTTTGGGGCTACATAAACTATTCCAGCCCCCTCTGGGCTTCCAGTCCCACACTCCCTGCTCCCGCCCAGCTCCCTCCCGGGCCTCATATTGGTATAGATTTCTGTATATTGATAAAAAGTTAAATTATATTAAATATTGTATGCATGTATGCTTCTACCTCTGTTTAAAACATTGTTTATGTATTGATATATATATAGTTATCATACTGCAATGTACATTACTACCTCCGATTAAGATACTTATACATTGTTTATATTTAAAAGTCATTGTCCTCATTTATTGCACAGTCATTTATTGTCTTAGTCTTTATGTTAGATAGGTATTAAAAATTATAGATCAATAGTCATCTATGTTTGTTATATTTATGATTAGACTAATCAGGTTCTTTAGATACACAGAGATTATATTCAGTATAGATAGATAATCTTCAACCCCTTCAAGGAGCTATAAAAATTGGCCTTTAATCTAATTTAGAGTTTTGTAGTTTTGCGACAATGAGACACAATCACTCCTGGCTACACCAATCTATTCCTGAGAGAATGTTGAACACCAGAGACACTCCACCAGGAGCCTTTCTTTTTGACAGAACTGGCCTTTGGACAAAAAAATGCCCATACCTCAACCACTAGCAGAGATACAGAGTGTCCATAAATGAATAAAACAAAACTGTCATATCCTGCCAAGACAGGATAATTTTAAAAAGTTTCTTGCCTTTAAAAATGGTATGTCAGTTACTTTAGGCCTTAGCCAAAGTTGGTCACTTCAACATTACAAATGAAACTTTGGGTGATTGCCCAGGTAGTCAGTTGTCTCTGTCATTTGTTACACATTTTGGAAGTTTCCTGATTACACTTCCTGTCCACTCAAGTAATATTGTTTCCCTTCTCAAATCTTTGATGGAGTTAAAGATTAAATAATCGTAGTTACCCTATCCTCACAGTTTAGCCAAACTTAATTTCAATACAATAGTTAGACTCCTTAAAATAAAATGCTTATTAAAACTTTTGTTATGCATTCCTTACTTAATATTATTTATTGTTTGTAATTTTATATTTGGTGTCTGTTCCTATTGTATATAGCTGTGTTGGGTTTGGATTCATCTTGTTTAGACAAAAGGGGAGATGATGGGGGAAAAGCCATTAACTAATCACATCAAGTTGGGGTGTGGCCACTTGGACCCCAGGTAAAAAATCGAGAAAACACAGGTGTGCTCTCTCCCCATGGGGTGTCTGCCGGACGGATAGGACTTCAGCATGAGTAGTGTGAGTTTCCCTCCTTTTTATTCATTAAAAATACCCATTTCTATTGAGATGGCTTGGTTATTGATTTGTACTGACCTAATATATCTTCAAAATTTAGACTGACAAGCAGGTTGATGCTGGTAGAGAACTGTCAGTAGAAACAGATAGCTGGCAAGGAAGTTGACCGAAATGCCTGGCTGCAGAACTTTTGGTAAAGCTGCAGTAGGAAGTCTGTAAAGAAAACATCATCCCTTTAAAAATGATATTTATACTAAGATCTTGCCCCAAATAGAAAAATTAACAAAATGGATCAAAGACACACACAGGGCCTTCGCAGGTCTAAGCCAGATGAATTTTCAGTGCTGAGAGAAGTGGACACAAGTTCCCATCCAAAATCCAGAAGATATCTTTAGTGAAAGCTGCTTGCAGAGGAAAACTTTGCTTTCGCCAAAGAAATCTAACCAGGTATACAAACCATACTTAAGGGCTGGCCCCAGGCCCAGCAGTAGATAGCTAACACAACAAGAACTCAGTGGTACTCATGGGGGTTTTGTACTGTAAAAAGTTGTCTGAGAATTTTGTTTTAACCTTACAGGTATTTTGTTTATATAATGTGGTTCTGGATTCTGTGTTTTCAAGGGATTCCTGTGTGCACAAACTTATGTGTCTCTAAGACTGTGTGTGTTTCTTATGCTGTGTCTTTGGTTTCTTTTATCTGATTGTTTATTTGCTGTTTTCCTATTCTTTCTTTTTTTTTTAGTTGCCTGTTTGTTTTCTAATGAAACAGAGCAAGGAAAGCACTTGGATGGGTGGAAAGGTGAGAAGGATCTGGGAGGAATTAAAGGAGGAGAAACCCTGTTTTGAATATATTATGTGGAAGAAATATATTCATGAGTAAAAATTAAAGAAAAAAGTAGCTCCCAATCCTGGCGCTCATCCTTCAGAAACATTGGTTTTAGTACATTAATTATCTCATTGGTTTTAGTACAATTTGAACTGTTGCCAAAGTGAACTAAATTTTCAATATTTTGTAAAAGTCAAGGCATGAGTTAAAGATAAGGATTCTTGCAAGCTGAAATAAAGATAGGATGATGAAATTTTGAATAAAAACTAAATGATCTAGTGTAATATTTGCCTGGAGTTACTCTTACCGTGGGAGGACAGAACTGAATAACAAAGATTCAAAGATCTAGAGCCTAAAGTATTTACTATGGGACCTTTCATCAAGTATTTTTGGACCCTCCCTCCCCCAGTTCACAAAGAATGAGAAAATCTAAAGGTAAATGGCCACTTCACTCAAAGAGTCAATGACAAGAATGGTTTTACTTTGTACTATTAAAGCATTTATTTTCTTTGCATTTCGTTTTTTTAATTCGTTTTGCATACCAACCACAGTTCTGCCTCCTTTCCCCCCTCTTGCCACCCTCTACCTCCTGCCAACCCAACCCCCATAGGCATTTCTGTTGCTTTAGTCGGTTTTTCTTTCTCATCACCTGCATTTGAGGCCTCACAATAAATGATTGCAGAAAGGAGTCCAGAATTCTAACCATGTTTGGAGATTACTTTCATACAAGTTACATTTTAGTCATTTCTAAGACTTAAGAACTAGACCTTCTACTTGAAGCTGTTTGAAATCAGTTTTCTTTTACATGTGTTTTGGTTGCAAAGCTATTTACCTAGTATTCTGAATTGTTGCTATTTATAATAAAAATCTCATTTAAGCACAGAAACATCTCCAGGTGTATTATGCTGGGTCTTAAAATTAAATGAAAATAGGAGAAATTCCCCTAGAGAAACGAGTTTATTGGCTGTGAACATGTATTGTAACAATAGAGTCATAAAATTAAATAATTAAGATCATATAATGTGGTTTTCCTTTTGGATATTTAGTGTGGCTTGGAATAGCATAGTCTCATTTTTAAGCTATTAAAATTTGTAGGGCTCATTTAGCTGGGTGAGTAATTGGTCTATTAAGCATCATTAAGAAAATAAATTAATACTGACACCAGAAAGAGGATGCTTCTAGCTTCTGAATGATCTATAACTTTTAATATAAATGTAAGAATTAATTTGTAACACATATTAAGACTTCTGAAATTAGAAAGCCCCTCGTCCTTTCAGAGCTAACCATCTGAACCTTTACGTGAAGCTTAATGGAGCTTCAGTGGCTTGGATTCCTCTATTTTTAAGTGTCTTTTAAACATCACTTGGTTGACTTTTAAGTTAAGTCTTCTTATTGAGTGAATTTTTCTGTCTAATAGGAATCATGGGTCAATAATAAATTGGGGCTATATCCTCAAGTGTGTGGACTCTGAAAATATCTTTACAATTCTCTTTTTCTCTGAAAAAGATTATTTCACCTAATTCCAGGATTATTGTGAGTCTTCACTTGTTAAAACTGTTAGATCTTATCTCCCATCCAATATTTCGACTAAATTGTATTCAGAGTCTTACTCATTGAATTGGTCTCAGATTTGGTAACTAATAGATCTCATCTAATCAATTAATTTTGTCTTCCACAAAGTTGTAAAGGTGTTTTATCTAAAACTGGTTCTAAAGTGTGAGTTAACCCCTTCTGGCCTAATTATAGAATATACATTTCAAATATACATTTCAAATATATCTAGATATGCTTGGCTATGCTACACACATGTGCACACATGAATTATTTTGGCACCTAACTTACTATGTCACTATTAAGTTGTTGTTCAGCATGATTTTATATAATAAATATTTGGCTTGAAGAATAATGCATTGCCTGGATATCAAGATGTGTTCTTGAAAGAAAGCTCTTGGATGACGTCTGCTCCATTCGTTCTACGGAGAAGCCGTAACTAGGTAGGAAAAAGAAAATTATTCTTGATTGAGACAGATTCCAAATACAGTGTAGTGAAGATGGAAATTAGCAT
This sequence comes from Ondatra zibethicus, assembly GCA_004026605.1. Lineage (NCBI taxonomy): Eukaryota > Metazoa > Chordata > Mammalia > Rodentia > Cricetidae > Ondatra > Ondatra zibethicus. Next base: position 4,639 of record PVIU01017053.1, read on the forward strand.
TGGACTTTGCTCTTAAGTTGTTTTCCCTTTTGAAGGAAAGCAGACTTCTTTTCCAACTGCCAGAACTACAACTCGATTACTGTAGGAACTCTAGGAAATCCATGTAGTCATAGAAAATGGAAAAGTAAAGACAAACAAAAAACAAAACTCTAAGAATTCCTCTAAAGTAGTGTTACTGGCAGGTGGTAAAAATTAGTTGCGGTGACTACCTGAGGCACAACCTTACCTCTATGCCATTAGACTTATGTTAATATTGTATGTGTTCATGTAAGTGTTTCAAGGTTGGCATTAACGTTTGTCTCTGTTGTAAACTACAGCCCTCAGTGGGAGAACAAACAAACTGCTGGAGGGACCCGCAGCTCAGCTAAGAGAAAGGGCTCCTGCCAGCAACAAAGTATTAGATCGAAACAGGAAACTATCATTTTGGTAGTTCAGTGTTTTAAAACAATGTATCACTGAATCTTGGCTGTTGAGGCAATTCTCTTGAGTCATTCTCATAGCCTGAGAGGACCTGTCGGGTATCCCATGCCTCTTATCAAATGGAAGATACGCTGTTCATCTCAGTGACTGGTCCAGTGACTGGGAAGACTGTGTTTACTTGCTCAGTCTGTTCTACTTTTCCTATCTTATTATATTTGTTCCTTCTCTTTCAATAACTATTTGCTGAGTGGCCACTTTTAGCTGTCAGATGCATATGAATAGTATATGTGTCTGTCTTTGAAAAATGTAGGTTTAGTTAATAAAAGAATGTTCCAGATTGTTTATGTCCTTGGCCTATACTATTATTTTTAACATGGTGTTTGAGAAGCATTTGTAAAATATAATTTTGGAGTATAAAAGTAAACAAGTCATAAGGAGATGGTTCAAATGTTAAGTATGGTTTGTCATGTAAGCTTGAGCCTCAAAAATCCTTCTAATGTCTCATGGATGTGGTGACCACCAGTAATTACATCATCAGAAAGTAGATGCAAGCAACCACAGAGAAAAAGCTGCTAATAAGCTAATGTGACTATCCATGTTAGAAGATTCTTGCTGTGATTGAAGGCTCTATCTCAATGAATAAGGAAGAGGAGTAAGCAGGATGATCCCTGATGTTAATTTTGGGTCTCTGTGCTACACATGTGCAAATGCAATACAAACATGTGCACCCCACTCATGTCAACACATGTATCTAGGAACCTACAATACACACATATGAAAATAGAAAAAAACTATATAAAAATGAACAGTTGTGATATTGGAGAGGTGCATTAGCCCATGCTGCTAGGAATACATAAAGTAGACTGGATGGCTTAATTGAAAAACATTGTAGAAGACCTAGTATCTGCAAAGTGCCCAGTCTAGGTGGAGACAGATACGGTGTTTGGTGAAATCTACTTTCTACATTTAGACGGCAGACATATTACATCTTCACAGAAGAGGGGCATGTGCTCTCCTTAGCATCTTTTTGTAATAACAGAGATCTCATTCATGAAGTTTCCATACTCACTAGCTAGTTACCACCAAAGGCCCTATAGCCTATGAGTATAACACCGAGGGTTACAATTTTAAAATCAGACATACATTTATTAGAGAATGATAGGGATAACTGAAAGATAACTTAGGATGGCTGGGCTCTCTCTAAGACAAGTTTGAGCGTAGCAAACACAGCTAAGAGAGTAGTATATCTATCTGTTCAGAGTTCTGAAAAGTTCTTTGCTGTCTTGCCTCTCAGTCCTTCCTGTACATCTGAATTCAATTGTGGAGAATTCAAAAGTATCCCTAGACATAGAACTTCTTTTATTCTATTTTTAAGCCCTCAGGTTGTAACTGGATCTTCACTGGATCAAAATTTAGGGATACTCTTACCAAGGAAAGACAGGCACAATACCAAGACTCAGCTCACAGGGCTTCCCTGTAACAGAAAAGACAGCTGGTCACAAAAGACTGGGGAGGGCTGTAATCACAAAACGGTGAACACTGCCATGGCTTTGGCTGCAACAACGTTTTAATATGTAAACCCAAAAAGGTTCGGTTATAATGCAACACAAAGGCTCCTTTAAATGTAGAAATGCATATTCATATATGAGCTTACATATCGCATCAGTAACAAAAATAATCACAATAAATAGCTCAAGATATTTTCTTACATTTGAAAAGCACTGTGGTCTTGGTGATTTAACTTGCCATCATTTGGAAACACAAACCTTCAACTGAAGCCTGGTGAGTACCACTAGGTCCTGATTACAGATGTGCTGATGCAGTCACTAGATCTGGACAGATCTAGCTAGTAGATTGCTCACCTGTGTCAATCTCACCTTCTTAACCTACAATATGGGGAAAGACATTGCCCACTTCTCATCTTTCAATAAGTAGATTCCTTTGAAAAGCGAAAAGCCCTAAATAAATATAGCAGGAGGCTTTTTTGTCACAATGCTCAGATTTTATTCACAAGTGGCTGCGCGGAGGAACTCGGAGTTTTCTAAGGGTCCTGCGCTCATTTCCCTTGTGCTGCTTCCTAGAGCATGGGATGTCCTAGTTTCCTGTTTTCACATGCACTCTTTTTTTTTAAACAAAATTTGGTCTCACCATAGTCATGTCTTTTTGAATTCTCACACACTGCACTGCTAGTTTCTTAAGTAGGGGTAGATATTCATTTGAGTGCATTATCTGAAAAGTCAGAAGCCTTTTGATGTCGCTGGAGGTTTGTTAAGAATCAGACACTTCAATGCCCCATTATATGACAAGGATACTTGATCAGCTATGTTCCTAGCAACTTTATGTGTAATACAATCGGAAACTGGAAACAACCTAGATGTCCCTCAACTCAAGAATGGATAAATAAAGTGTGGTATATTTATGTAATGGGGCATTACTCAGTTGTTAAGAAAAATAACTTCGTTAAATTTGAAGGCAAATATATAGAACTAGAAATAAATCATCCAAAGTGTGGTAACCTAGACCCAGAAAGGCAAACTTGGTATGGATTCACTTATAATTGGGTATTAGCTGTAAAGTGAAGGAGAGCCATGGTACAATCCACAGATCCAGAGCAGCTAGGTAATAAGAAGGGCTCACAGGGGACATATGGATCTCAATGGGAAGGGTAGGTACAACAGACATTGTGGGTGGATGTGGGTGGGGCATGTGGTACCTGAACTGGAGGTATCAGGTATGGAGAGGATAGAAGGAGAAAGAACTTGGAGAGACTACTGGAATTGGTCAGGGGCATCTCAGGAATGAGTTAGAAGCCCAGTGCAATGGAATGTCCCAAGAATCTCTGAGGGTGACCCAGCTTAGACTCCTAGCAATGGCAGATACACAGCTTGAAAGGCCACCTACTGTTACCAGGCAGGATTCGAAGTGGCGGGACTGAGACACCAACCCAGCAACAAAACCTTCGACCTACAATTTGTCCTGTCTACAGGATACGCTATGGGTAAAGGTGGAGAAGAAATTGTGGCTGTGACCTACCAATGACTGTTGTAGCTTGAGACCAATGCCATGAGACAGAACTCAATCTTACCACTGCCTGGAGGGCCAGGACCCAGAGCCTAGATATCCTAGATACCAAGGACAGAGCCAAACTTGACTGGCAAAAGAAAAAAAATGAATGAAATCATTCCTAATGATATTCTACTTTATTCATGTATTGATGCCTAGCCTAAATGTCATCAAAGAGACTTCATTCATTGGCTGATGGAAATGGATGCAGAGATCCACAACCAAAAGTTAAGCAGAGCTGGGGAATCCTGTGGAAGAGGGGGAAGAAGAATTATAAGTGTCCGAGGGGTCAAGGACAACACACGAAAACTCGCAGAATCAACTAACCTGGGTTCATATATCTCACAGATACGGAACAACAACCAGAAAGGCTGCATGGGAGTGACCTAGGCCCTCTGCATGTATATTACAATTGTCTAGCTTGGTCTTTCTGTGGGACTCTTAACAGTGGGCTCAGGGGTTGTTGTTGACTCTATTACCTCCTTTTGGGATCCTTTCCTCCACACTCATCCTCATCCAGCCTTACTAGGAGAGGAGGTGCCTAGTCTTACCAGAACTTGATATGTTATGTTTGGTTGATATCCATGGGAGGCTTGCCATTTTCTGAAGAGAAGTGGAGGAAGATTGGATGGGGGAGGGCTAAGAGGAAAAACTGAGAGGAGAGAATGAAGGGAAAATTGTGGTGAGGATGTAAAATAAATTCTAAAGAAGAGAAAAAAGTTCATATAATCAAAACCAAACAAAAAACCCCAAAATTTATCACTGTCTACAATGGACAGGCAAATGCCAATCAAAATTTATGAAGAAGCCTAGATTTTTACCTTCCTGATTGATATGACTTTAATATGTGAATTTAAAAAAGCCTGAAAAGTCATCAGAGGAGAAATCATTTTTATAAATATGAAATAAAATAATGTAGAGAAACGAACAAACCAGACATTTCCTTGGTCCCTGTCACAGAATTACCATAGTTGATTTATGACCGCCTCTGGTTCCTCAGCCCCAAGTCAAAAGCAAGGTGGCTAGATAATGCAATTATACACCTGCTTGAGTTAAAAAATCCTTATTTATTAAATATACTCTTGAAGGCTGCGATTATTTTTTTGTGTCAATATTACATCAAAGAATTAAATGGCATTTCTTTTTAACATATCTTTAAGTATATGATCTATTGCAATGTGTTATAGTCTAAAGACTGCTTCACTTACATTAGTGAATCCTACATAAGATAGCCTGCAGCATAACATATTAATTTTGCAGTTCATTATTATAAAGTGTCTAACTTTTAGATGACTTCAATTTGTGGGACCCCACTAAAATTTACTCCTCTCTATTTAAATAATAAGGAACAGACTTTCAGTAGAGATGCACACTTATATCTATGCTAATGCAATACAATGATGATTAGAGAAAATTATGTGTTCTAATGTTAATTTTAATAGTCTGGGATAAATATTGAAAGCAAATATATTTTGCTTGTCAGTACAAGCTTTAAAAATTATCTTTTGTTATAGAATACTTCAGAGGTTTGAGATACAGTTAACACTAATTGATTAAAATTATTTCTAAGGTTTTATATGGCACTGCAGAGAACTCATAACAAGTTGAGAAATGAGAGATAAAAGGCATTAAAACAAGGTAACTACAATTTGACACCAGATTTAATACACTAATATCAGTGCAAGGACCCCCTGATTCACACTAAGCTCTCTCTTCTTCCCATACCTTCCCAGGATTCACCGAAGAGATCATTCAGTAACATAGTTATACTTCAAAGTGACAAATCACTAATGGGAGGGTGCAAATGGACCTTGTTCAGGGCATAAGTCTTTTCTTTATTTCTTAGAATTTTTATATTTGAGCCACATTTGTTTTTTTTCTTTTTTTCCCCATATTCTTTTATTTTTTCCATTCAAAAAAAATTTACAATTCCTCCCCTTCTCCCAGTCCCCTCCCTGCTTCCTTAAAAGAGGGCATGGGACCCTGCCCTGTGGGAAGTCCAAGGCCCTCCCCCCTCCATCCCGGCCTAGGAAGGTGTGCATCCAAATAGAGTAGAGTCCCAAAAGGATAATACATGCAGAAGAGATAGGTCCTAGTGTCATTGTTGATGGCTTCTCAGTCTGCCCCCATTGGCAGCCACATTCAGAGAGTCTGGTTTGATCATATGCTCCTTCAGTCCCAGTCCAGCTGGATTTGGTGAGCTCCCATTAGTTCAGGCACACTGTCTCAGTGGGTGGACCAGCCCCTCACGTTCCTAACTTCCTTGCTCATCTTCTCCCTTCTTCTGCCCTTCGACTGGACCTTGGGCACTCAGTCCATTGCTCTGATGTGAATGTGGGCCTCTGTCTCTATCTCCACCCATCGGACAAAATTTCTATGGTGATCAAGATATTCATCAATGTGACTATGGGACAAGGCTAGTTCCGGCACCCTCTCTTCT
>PVIU01017053.1:10661-43135 GCA_004026605.1 Ondatra zibethicus
CCCTTCCCTCACCCCCCAACCCTCACCTCTATCCCCGCCCCCGTGCTTCCAATTTTGCCTGGTGATCTTGTTTGCTTCCAACTTTCAGGAGAATCTGTATATGCTTTCTCTGGGTTCACCTTGCTATTTGTCTTCTTTGGGCTGTGAGCTAAAAGCTTAGTGTCCTTTGTTTTATGGCTAGGGTCCACTAATGAGTGAGTACAGACCATAAGCATCTTTCTGGGTTTGGGTCACCTCACTCAGGATAGCGTTTTCTGTACAAGGAGTAATCTACACTGAAACTACAAGCGGCTTTGCGTAGGGCAGGGGCCCAGATGGGCAGTTAACACTGGTTCCAACCCAGGTTTGTGTTCCAGGAAAAAGTGATGGCTGTTGATGGTGGAGTATAGCTTATCTTCACAGAGAACTGCATTCATCTACAATTCCACTGGGGGACGTAAGTCTTGGGCCTCTATGTTCCTTTGTTATTTGAGAGCAGATATGGACACCTCTGGTTTGGACTGCCTTAAAAGGCACTTGTGTGGTGAACAGCCTCGAGGGAGGAAAAGTGGTCCTCTAGAGATCCACAAGCGGCTCTCATTACTGCCAGGAAAAGATAGAACAACTGTCTCCCTCCGATGAATGGTTATTGACTTTTACTGTCCATTAGAATGTATTTGGAGCCACTGATCTGGCAGGGAATACCACGGTCAAATAAGTGGTTTTCACAGGGTCAGGTTCACCCACAGGATTCTGGGTGTGTAGAATCTTGCAGTTTACACAAATGCGGGAAACTCAAATGCATAATTTGAAGCATTATGTATGGGACTGCATTCACACTTTCTTTTAGAAGAAAGAATGAAAGGAAGGAAGGAAGAAGGTTTGTGTTCCCTCAGCTCCAGATACATCCCTCTGTGTAACAAACCTCATGCTGTTTTCTGTTGCACACTAGGAGTCTTGATTCTCAAAAAATAGCTGTTACCTTAGAAGCTTGCTTTTTACTATAATATAAAAAGCATCCTTTATTCTGGCTAGCTGATAGTTCCAACTGCGTATCATGCTGTCTTCCTTTCTCACAGGAAGTGTCAAAATGATGGCAAAAATAACGGAAAGGAGCCATTTTAATGGAACTGGAGGGGTGGCACCAAGACATGCAATAAGTGGATCCATTTCTACATGGTTTGATAAGCTCTATAATGCTGGTAAGTCTGACAGAAAAAAAGGACAGACACAGCATCCTTGAGGATTCTATTTCAAATTCACGTGGGGTATTTTGTTGGTAGTACCTAACTCCAGCAGGAGAGTGTCAAGAGAACTGATCTGGGATGTGAAAAATAATCAGGATGATTAATGAAAGCATAGTCATGATTGACAACTGTTTCCCTGACACCTTAGCCAGGTGCAAGTGATAATCCAAAAAATCCTCACCTCTGCAAGTATAGACTGAGGTAGATATGAACAAACACAACTAAATTTTTTTAGAAAAACAGGATTCAAAAATCTTACTAGCTCACCAATGTAAATCCATTATGGAGTTGAAATTAGAAAGTACAGTTTTCTTGGTTGATCTTAGTCATATACCACCACTTATCTCTTGTATGACTCATATTCATGCAAAAATGTGAAGTCTAATCTCTTTGTCAGAAAAGTAGTGTTGTAGGGGAGCAAACAGCATGGAGGATTATCCATCAGCACATATTTCCATTGATTTTAATGAATAATCTTCCAACACAGATGAAGTTCTGAGGAAGAGTACTTTAACAAATGAACTTAAAAGTTCATAATTAATGCAGGCACAAAGAACAGATAATTCAAATAAAAAAACCCATCCTCTCCTACTATGTCTAAAAATAAAAAGAGGAAATTAAGATGATCAAATCAGACAGCATTGAGACAGGACAATTTGAGACAAAGGAAAAAATATCCAAAATACAGAAGCAGAAGTAAACGTAACAAAGAGAATAATTGGAGTGAAACATTAGGGAAAACATATTCTCAAAGGACTGATGCTGGGGTAGGCAGAGGGAGCAGGGGGAGGGGAGGAAGTGGGAACTGTGATTGGTAGTAAAATGAGAAAAGATAGTTTTTTAAAAAAATTAATTAATTAAAAAAGAAAGAAAAGACTATAAACTTTTGTTACAGACATCCATTTAAGAAGACAGATAAATATATTTTTAGAAATTCAAACATATAAAAACACAGTTTACAAACTCAAAGTAAGAAAAATTTCCAGATAGTAACAGAAATAAGAAACTAGAAGCTCTTAAAAGAGCATAATGTGTCACAAAAACAGCAGAGTTTGGCTCACCAGAACACACATCAGTGTGTGGCAGGTGTGTTAACCAGTCTTAGGAAGGCAGAGAAAGGGAATCACTGGAATGAGCTATATACTGAGCATAGCTATCAGAAAGCTCTGGGTTTGAGTGATCCTACCTCAAGAAATAAGAACACTGTAGGTTCATAACACTTGGGTCTCTATATGAATGCACACAGACACACACATCTATGTGTGTGCATCTTTACACATAAGTGTGTTGACACACATGCAAACATGCATATGCATCCTCCACACACAACAAAGAGAAAAGGAGTAGAAATAGAAATGTCAATTTTCAAATTACACGTAACACGTCTTGAGTAACAATGGAGAACAAAACAGAAGTTTTGTTACATTTGCTGGGAAGGATAAAATGTGAGGATTAAAAAACCATAACTCTGCCTTTCTTTGATTTACCAGGAATGTGCACATTGTGATAAGGGATAAATTTTAGATCTTCACAGTTCATTCCTCTTAGATTGATTTCACAGTTTGTTATATGCAGAAAAGGATCCAGGTTTCTTTCCATCCCCATCCAAGGCATCCATGGCATCTTTCAGGTAAAGGTACACATGTAAATAACCTGCGAAAGCCTGCTCCACTTGAGGGATATCCGAGTGTGGCGTGTGAAACAGAAAGAGCACAGCAGAGGAGATGGAGCATCGTTTAACAATCTTCAATGTCACATGTGCAGAGAGAGGCAGGGGAGACTTAGTTTATGACTCCAAACATGATGATTGCTCAAAAAAGTAGTTGCTGGTTGGCTTCTTTTTATTTGTTTTGGTTTTGTTTTTCAAGACAGGGGTTCTCTGTGTAGTCTTGGCTGCCCTGGAACTTACTTTGTAGACCAGAATGGCCTCAAACTTCGAGATTCACCTGCCTCTGCCCCCCTGAGTACTGAGATTAAAGGCCTGTGTCACCCCCTCCTGGTGCCTGGCTGTTGGTTGACTTCTTAAGTTTAGAATATTGGGCAGAATTATTTTGATCATTGTAGGACTTCTTTACATTTCCTCTCGACATTTGGAACAATACAATTTTATTAATATATATTTATATATATTATTTTTTTCTTCTACTACCTAATTTTATTATACAGCTTTGCTATAATTAATGTGTTATAATCATATTAATGGTTCAAATAGCATGAAAATTCAAATAGTTAAATATCACTGAAAGATGCTATGGCTTCCTAAAATAGAGCGATTAAGAAGTCTAATTTATAATGAATTATAAATTAATTTGTCCACAAGCGTGAGTGCTTATTCTCATATTCATTTATAGCAGATCTGAATGCCTTACTCAATAGCCAGACCTTTCTGGAAGGCAGAGAGAGAGAGACAGAGAGAGAGAGAGAGAGAGAGAGAATATATATCCATCATTTTGTAATGATTGATAGTCAAGTGAATGAATTTTGTATGAATTTCCTAAGTCATGAGTCATGATACCACATGATGAAGAAAAGTCTTGGAGAAACAAGGGTTTAGTATTTTCAACATTTGCAGCACAAACATTTTCTTTCTTTTTCCAGACTAGTAAAGTGGGGGAGATACTTCACACATATAAATGATGGCTGTGTTGGGCATCCTTGCCAAGTCATCATTGAAAAATATTTTTGTCATATTTATTTGTTTTCTTGTTGATTTAAATATTTTATTTAATATTAATATGCATGTATAAAGTGTTTTGGCCCAATCTCCCCCCCCCATTCTTTCCCTGCCAATTCTACCCTTATACTGTTTTACTCTCCCAATATTATTTGTGCTTTCTCTTTCCCTCTTTCTCTAATTTAATAACCACTCCATTCCCTTAGTGAAGCTTGCATGTGCATGGGAAAAGGGCGATTTACTTGAGTAATGGTATAATCTCAGGGTTCACATCCCTGAAAAAAAATCTGAGTATCCCTGTAATGATTCAGTCACACAACATGGCTGACACTTCCAGGTCCAGGGCCATGCATGTATAGACAAGACCTCAGGCAGAAGTGCCTAATGGCCCCGGGAATCTTAAAGGACCCTGCATGACCCACGTGCTGCATGGTTGCATCATCTACGTATGATGCAGATCCATGAGCCCTTGCATGCATGCGTGAGCTCTGTCATCTGTGTATGATGTAGCCACATTATACCCCTGCCCTTGTGCGCATGCACTTGGCAGCCTTCAAAAGCTGGACATGCCATCTTCAAGCTCTCTCTCTCTCTCTCTCTCTCTCTCTCTCTCTCTCTCTCTCTCTCTCTCTCTCTCTCTCTCTCTTTCTCTCTCTCTCTCTCTCCACACTGACTTCCCCTGTACATGCCCCCTCTAATGAATTCCTAAGCGGGTTTGTTGCGTGTTCCGTGTTTCCTTCTCACTCGCGCCAGGTAATTTCAATTCCTGTAATAGTTTGAATGAGAAATGACCCCCTTCCAAAGGCCTGCATATTTGGCACATTTGAACACTTGATTCACCTTGGTGGCGCTGCTAATGAGGTGTGGCCTGGCTGGAGGAGGGCTTTGAGAGCTTGTAGCCTGGTCTCAGTTCACTTTGTCTGCTTCACTCTTGCACGTGAAGATATGAGCTTAGCTTTCCACTCTTGCCATCATGCCTGTTGTTTGATGCCCTGTTTCCACACCATGATGGATCCTTATCCATCTAGATCCATAAACAAAATAATCTCTTCCGTTTATAAGTTGCTTTTGGATTGGAGTTTTATCACAGAAACAGAAAAATAATTAACATATGCCCTCTCCCAATATCCAATACTTTCAATTAAAAAGCAATCCTCCTCCAATCTTAATACGAAAGTAATTCAGATAAAACATGAACTTATCACAAGAATGTATTCCATCTGAATAAGAATAATAACTCTTAGTCAGTATAGCTATGTGGTTATATGAAATCAGTCTCTAAATAGGAGTAGTGAAGATGCAATAATACACACTCTACTTAATTTATGAATGAGAACACATAAATTATTATTTGGGTTTCTTTATTTTTCTTTTCATTTAATTTTCTCATTCCATGGCAAGTTAATTTTAGGCATTCAGGTAGCATATTAAGTTCACATTTTCAAGTTTCAAAATGTGTAATTGAGTTCTCTTGACAATGACCTATTCTGTAAGAGCAAAAGCTATGAAATTGTGTGCAATATCCTTAATTATGATGTCTGATGTTGGTAATATTCTCACATCTAGACTTAAGTGTGTGAAAAAAAGAAGTAAAATAAATCACTCTTCTGTGTGATTAAGTAAGCATTAGAGTCCCAAGTTTGGTAACTTTTGTTGAGATATAAAGGTTTGTTCCCTAGACTCCCAGACGCTGTGTATTATTGGTTAGGTATCCTATACGTTAGTCCTAATTACCACCTATGAGTGAGTAAATACCATGCTTCTCTTTCTGGATCGGAATTACCTCACTCAGAATGATTTTTTCTAGTTCCATCCATTTGCCTGCAAATTTCATGAGGTCATCATTTTCTACAGCTGAGTAGTATTCCATGGATTTCCTTGGCAAGGGGAAGTTGAAAACATCTGAGGTTTAAACTGGGGATGGGGGTTGGGGGAATGGAGGGATGGAAACTAGAGGGAGCAGGCTGGGCAGGATGGGTGCCTGAGGCAGATTGTAGGTATGACGGAGGGAGGAGAAACAAAGGAGATATCTTGATGAGTGGGTGCCATTTTTGGGTTAGGTAGAAACCTGGTGCAGGGGAAACCCCCAGGAACCCACAGGGATGACCTCAACTAAGACTCCTAGCAATAGTGGGGAGAGTACCTGAACCGGCCATTTATTGTAAACAGATTAATGACTACCCTAATTCCTTAAGAGATACTCTATCCAATAACTGATTGAACCAGAGGCAGAGATCCACAGATCTGCAGCCCGCTGAGCTCTGAGAGGAAGGATTGTAGGAGCCAAGGGTGGGTCATGATGGCGGAACCAACAGAGACAGTGGACCTGAGCTTGCAAGAGTTCGTGGCCGCTGGACCAACAGTTAGGGAGACTGCATGGGACTCAGCTAGGCCCTCTGTATCACTGTGACAATTGTGTAGCTTAGTCTTTTAGTAATGCTTCTGACAATGAGAGTGTGGGGGCCGCCAGATGTGGGTCCACTCTGCAACTCTTGTCTTTCAAAGTTGTTGACAACAGGTCTGACTTAAGGTGTGGCTACAAACAAGATGTCCTTACCTTCGGTGTGGTTACTTGGTGTTTTGAGTTTTAGGAGTAGAGGGGGCTCCACTCCACCTTGAACAAAGGTCAGAGAATTCAAGCCAATTTCTTTTCCTTCAAGGACGTCACAGGAGGTTTGACCCAGGGAGTGGCTGCCTATAGGAGCTTGGCCTAAGATAGGATAGTAACAAGTCCTGTCTAAACAATAGGGTACTTAACTCAGGAGTAGTTTGAAGTCTCAAAAATTGATTGTTCTGCTTTTCCTTTTTGTCATGTCAAAGCAGTCTTCTGCCTACCCCTCCCTTTTGGATTGGGGTATATAACCGTGTGGAAATAAACATGAGCCATTTTCAGTATTCACTGAATTTCCTTCCCAATGCTATTCTGTGTTTCTCTTTTCTCTCGTACTGCTGATTTTTCTACCTTCCATTTCTTTTTTATTTTTTATTTCTTATTTTTTTGGTTTTTCGAGATATGGTTTTTCTGTAGCCACTGCCCTTCTTCCTGCCCTTTCTTTCCTTTCTTTCTTTCTTTCTTTCTTTCTTTCTTTCTTTCTTTCTTTCTTTCTTTCTTTCTTTCTTTCTTGTACAGTATTCTCAGTATTCTGCCTCCATGTATGCCTGCAAGCCAGAAGAGGGCCCCAGATCTCATTACAGATGGTTGTGAGCCACCATGAGGTTGCTGGGAATTGAACTCAGGACCTTTAGAAGAGCAGGCAATGCTTTTAACTGCTGAGCCATCTCTCCAGCCCCTTCCTGCCATATCTTAAACCTGATGCTTCTGTTGAAGCAGGGTAAATAAGCCGGGCAGGACTGGGATGATGTTGTCGCCCCAGCATGGGAGCAGGAACAAGACCTTTCCCAGTCACTTAACTGACTTTTGGTAACCTGCTCTCTATGCTGGATTACCATGATCTGCTCCATCCTGGACATAAAGGGAGGAGCTCAAGTTGAGGTCCTGCTTCAATCGAAGTGCCAAGCTTTTTGCAAGCCCTTGGGAGGGCTACCCTTTCTGAATGGAAATGGAGAGGGAGTGGATGTAGAGGGTCGTAGATGGGAAAGAGGAGGAGATGGGAGGAGAGGAGAGAGGGGAAACTGGTTGATATGTAAAATATTTGGAAAAAATGTTATTTAAATAAAAAAATTAAAATAATTAAACAAATACATTCCTGGGGCAGGTCACTTTGTACCGGAAGGTAGATTTTGTGGAATAAATGAAAAGCTCCTGACATCTTAAGTGACTCCTTGAAAATGCTTCTCCCTGGAGATTGCTAATTCTGAAATGAGGAAAATCTTCTCCACAGTCCGCTATTACCACTGGCAGTTTGAAGAGTAATTCACATTTAAATAGCTGTTTCCCTGCCTCTCGCCCCTTGCCAGCTGCATGATCCTGAACACTAATGCGCACCCAGGAAAGAGCCTGACATTATAAGATCATGACACTAATGCACTTTGAATGCCGTGTCTGATTTTGCTTTATTGAAATGTTGTCAGTTACTACGCAAGCTAGCTAAAAATGTTGCAGGAGATGGTAGCTGGCGCAGGAGAGCTACTCCTGTTAACGTTTGGAGCAGCCATGGCTCCTTTCAGATGTGTCATTTCTCAGATTTTTTTTTCCAGAACACCGATTTCCCAGTCCATAAAAGGCAGTGAATTCTATGTTGGTGTTATCTTGATTTAAACACGTGGCGTGCTGTTTTCTAAACCATTTTGACCTTGACCTGTTAGAATGGTAGGACTTTGTTCTGAAGTTATAATTGGTCTGTCGTTGGCTTTGATGATTTATAAGCTTGAGTTCATGGAGAACCTACAACAGTCTATCCTACTTGCAATATTTAGGAAAGCAGACTCTAATATATGAACTAAATCATATTTATTGCTTTGAATTACAAAAGATTGGTTTAGGTAAGTTAGCAATCAAAGGAGTGCTAGCAACCTCTAGTATCTTAACCTGTAGAAACTGACTGGGTTTATAATTAACTAACTCTGAGAATCATTTTTATTTATTCTCACTATTTATTTTATTAAATTTAAAATAATTTTAAATCTAAATATATTTTAATCATATTTTCTCCTACCCCAAATTCTTCCAGATCCTCACCTCTTCTTCTCTATCTATCCAACTTTAAGTTCTTGCTCAAAAAAGCAACAAAAACCCAATACAACATACAACATTACCTGAAAAGCAAAACACTGAACTGCAACCAAATAAAAGCGTGCATGAGCACACACACAGAGACACACCACAATCACAGCAGATAAAAAACAAAGTAAAACAAAAAAACCTGTGGAGTCCAACTACTCCTGAACGTGAGATCTGTCCTAAAGTCATTATAAAAATTATTCTTTGTCCATTCTCTTTCCTAAAATTCATTAGCAGTTTAGAACCCCAGGAAGAGTAATGAAAACATGTACTTGTGCCTTTACCAAGTGTAAGTTATTTTACAGTTTCCCCTTTGGAACTTATAAAAGAACTGAAGAAGGAAAATCGCTTTTGGTTTTAAACTCCTGGTGTTTCATTCTAACATCCCAGGTTTATGCCACGCCTCTCCCATTCATTACAAGCACGGTGCAAACCAGCATGTCTCTGATCAGAGTTCGTCATGCTACAGATTCTTTCTCCAATTCTTCCTGTATCAACCTTGTTGCCAGTCCTACTGATTTTGCTAAACTCTTACTATATCTATATCTAAACTAGCTGTGATGTTGGTTTGATATTCTTGACATTGTTTTATATATTTATGACTCTTTTACTAAATTTTTGTAAGCTATAGGGCTGTTTTCTTTCTATAATGGCATTCTTTGTAGAAAATGTTGGTCTTTTCTTAACATATGACAGTACATAGGAAAAGTCCATGTGGGGAATTATTTAGGCATCTGTTAAATGAAATTAAGAGAAAAATTACAAAATATATTTGGCAAATAAAACAAATCTTGAAAAATAAGGGGAAACACGATTAATAAAAACTAAGGGTCAGAAATTGGGATTCAATCTGAAGATCCAAAAAGTTTTAAATTCCTTTCTAGGGCTGAGATTGAAGGTGTGCACCACTGTCATTAAAGGCATGTACCACCCAGTTTCTATGACAACGAGTGTGAATAACTGGGATTAAAGATGTGTGTCATTATGACTACTGAGATTAAAGGTATCATTTTGGCTACTGGGATAAAAGGTGTGTGTTCCCATAATCTGGTTTGTAAGGCTGGCCAGTGAGACTGTTTTACTCTCAGATCTTCGGGCAGCCATTATTTACTAAAATACATTTGAAATGCCACTACAGTAAAGATTCAAAAAAACTAGATATTTCTGAATGATAATTCAATAATAACTTGTATTTAAACAAACATAAATATGTTGTTTTTAAGTAGCCATAAAAGAATGTTTGTGAGTATATAAAGACCCACAAATACAGACACATATGTGTTACATAGATTTTGTTAGAGAAGATATATGTTTATGTCAAAGTGTCTAAATAGTTCATTTACAGTATTGTTGAATTTGACTCATTATCTTACCACTAAAAAGTTAATAGATTTCAAATGAAGATCTTATTCACTTCTAACACACCATTAGCTCTCTATATGTTTTCAATGTTTTATAACCAACCCACATTCTTGATCCTCTTTCCTTCCCATATTTAAATATTTTCCTCCTCCCAATTCAGTTAGAAAGGCAGAACAGTCTGGTGGTTCAATAGCTCTTTCTTCTGCAAATACTGCTATTTGGCAATAATAGAATAAGGAGATAATTAGGAGCCATTTTGAATTTGCAGGTGGAAGTAGATCTCTATTTCTAGAGTTCTTTTTCTGGTGAGTTTGATTAGCCATCCTTTCGCTGACCTTAGAAAGTATGTACTGGTGTTACAAAGATCGCTCAGTGGATAAGGCCTTTGTCTTGCAAGTGTGAAGACTGGAGCTCCAATCCCCAGAATGGATATGAAATCCAGATGCGATGGCATTTATAAATCACTTCAGTGCTCCTACAGTGAGGTAGGAGGTGTTAACAGGAGTGTGTTTGGGAGCTTGATGGTCAGTTAGCATGGCATGCCAAGCTTGGCAAACAGAAGGGGACCCTTCTTCCACAAGAAAAGTGGAAGTGGGGGGCCCACATCCAAGATTATCCTTTGATCTCCACATGCATGTAAAATCTGCATTGAAAATGAAAGAAAAAAAGGAGAGAAAAGTGTGTGCTGGTCAAATAGTTCTTTCCTTTCATAAGCCTTGATCTATTCTCTTCTTGTGATCAGGATCATGAGGTGTATTGAGGTTGGCAGAAGCTCTGAGGACACTGGGGACATCCTACACCTTTTCCTGGACTAACTATGCAAAATGCTTGTTAATTCTACTGTTTGAGACCGAGTAGCACTTCAGTCCAAAAGGAATAAGTGCCTGCTATGAATAAGATGCTGTAGGTAGCTTGTACCTTTTCTGATTAACTTCTAAAACAGCCTCATCTGTTCCCCTTCTTTATGTACCATAGAGACAGGGATGACTCCAAAATTTGTGTCTTCAGCTTTGATCTCACTCCCGACCTTCCAAACTTTCTACAGCTTCTTATGGATAGTTCAACCCAAGAGTCTAGGATAACAGATTCCAACACACACCCTTCCATCTTCAGAGGAAGAAGGCAATGACTGACAATGTACCCCTGAAAAACGTCATTTTTCCTGCTGCTTCTTGTTACAAAATACAGAACTAACAAGATGTAACTAACTGGTCGATGGTGTTACTTGTGTAGTGTATTTTACTAAATAATTGACCAAAGAAAGCAAAACATCATGGAGTAAATTGCATTTCTGTGAATTCATAGATTGTGGACTCAAAGGGCATGATTTAAAGATGGACTGAGTGGGGTTAAAACCATTCACAAACCGGGCAGTGATGGCACAAACCTTTAATCCCTGCATTCGGGAGGCAGGGGCAGGTGGATCTCTGTGAGTTTGAGGTCTGCCTCATCTAAAGAACGAGTTCCAGGACTGGCTCCACAGCTAGTGGAAAACCCTGTCTCAAAAAACTAAAAGGTAAAAAACAGGAAAAAAGAGAGAGAGATGCCATTCATGATGGGATTTTAATCCAGCAGACTGGTTTCCTGGTAAGAAGAGGAGAAGCCGCTGGGAACGAATGTGCATAGAGTAAAGGCTTTGTGATGTCATGGCGAGAATGCAGCCATCTGTAAACCAGAGGGAAAGATGTTAGGACGTGCCAGATTGAGTGATACCCAGTCTCCAAAGCTAAGAGAAGATAAATTTTATTGCTTCAACTACCCACATTTGTGGTCTTTTGTTGCATTTCTAGAAGTAACAAGACTCAAATCAAGCTGTGGATGGGATTTGCTCCCTCTGGTTCATAAGGCAACCTGTGTTTCAGATATTTCTCATAGCTTTTACTTTTATCATAAGTCCATGCTCTTCCTTGGCATGCATACATTTTTCTACCATTTCTGATTGAATTATCTCAGGGTGTCCCTTTAATGTCTGTGGAGCCAAGAATAAACCCAAGCTCCACGAGACTGGAGCCCCTGACAACAGGAAGGACAGAACCAAATAATGTCAAATAAAATAGTCAGACCCTGTACAAAGTACCAGCAGGGCTAGATTTTATTCAAATCATAACTTTGAGTTTGCAAATTAGACACTGACGTGAAGGTGTAAGGCTCAAATATGTTTGTTTTAAAAACAAGCTCTTTCTGTGTGAAAGTGTTGAAGAATAAACAGTAGGGGGGCAAATGAAAGCATATTTAGTTGAGATGTTTCCTAATGAACTGAGGGAAATAACCACAGTCCAGAGTAAAATTGTGCAGTAGCTCTCAAGAGGCAGCATTCCTTGTCAGAAACTGGTTGACCAACTCAGTAATAAAAGTGAGAGAGACTCGCACATAAGAAATTTATTATGTAATGAACTTCAATAAAATATAATGCAGGTAACTAGGAGTTTAAGTCAAAAAAATTTAAAGATGGCAAAAGAAGGTAGTTCTCTAATGAAAAGTAATTCCCTTGAGACAACATGGCACTGAGCTTACTTCTACATTATACTGGGTATTCAACAATAGAAAGCAATAAAGGAAAGCTAAAAAAAATAAGAATTATATGAATGAACTTTTATGTCCTAAGTGGGAAGAGTTCTTCACAGAAGCAAAAGCCTCTTGGATATTCTCTTGACTGATGATTGATGTGGGAAGGCCCAGTTCATTGTGGGTGGTTGTCTTCCCTGAGCAGGTAGTCTTGAAGAGTATAGGTAAGCAGACTGAGGAAGCCGTGAGAAGCCAACCAGTAACAGCACCCCTCCAGAGCCTCTGCCTACTTCTTGCCACTCGTATCCTGCCTTGAGTTCTTACCCTCGTTTCCCCAGATGATGGACTATAAACTCCATGATGAAATAAGCCCTTTCCTCCCCAATTTTCTTTTGTATCATGGTGTCTTATCACAACACTAGAAGCCCCAACTAAGATAGAAATTGGTACCATGAGTGGGGGTACTGCTATGATAGACTTGAAAATACATTTTTAGGATTGTGGTGGCATTTGAACTTGGACCTGAATAATTCACTGAGTGCTCAGAGCTTAGTGAGCTGTCCCGTGGAAGCTTGGATTCAACAGAACTTTAGCTTTGCTTCAGAAGGAAACAAACATTTTTCCAGGACCATTTCTGTGATATTTTGAATTAAGAATTTGTAATTTCCTGCCATCTAGGGTTGAAGAATCAACTGCCACTAGAAAGAGATGAGACCCACAGAAGTGAAAACTTAGGTCTGCTGGAGTATGGAATGATAATAAGCTGGGGCTGAAGAATCAGCTGCGGTTAAGAAGATATCAGCATCTTGGATGTGAAATATTTTAGGAAATGTTTCTGCAAGATTAGACAAAAAAGTTGATCTCCAGAGGAGGCTAAGAGTGAACCTTGTGTTGGAAAACTAGCTTAGCAATGTATATGTGTCTGTCAGATGAAACTGGTTTTGAAGGCATGGGTAAGTTATGGAGAGCAGATAAGGCATGGCACTGTGAGAAGCCAGGAGAAACAATTGGGAGCCTAGCTTTGGTGGAAGTAATGGCCTGGATTAAAGAGAAAATGGAGAGAAATTAAGGCTTGGCATCACTGGGCAGGGTCAGAGTCCCTGAAGATAGTCCCAAAGAGGAAAGCTATTGTCGAAGGTACAGTTCAGTTACAGTAAGATACCCCAGTATTTTAAAGATGCCAATACCATGAGATGACCAACAATAAGAACAAGAGCTGCAGAGTGAAGCTAGTCTGAGCATGGGACATAAGCTGTGTGTCCTGTGGATGACAGAGCCAGGAGAATGGTGTTGCCATTGTCCTCCAGAGTCCAGAGGATCACGCAACTATCAGTCAAGAGAGAGTGGGAGATTCATGGGCATTCACTCAAATGGCTGCAGTCATTATAGCAGAATGAAAATCGGAATTCTGGGAAACAGCCCCTTCTGATAAAGGTGAACACTGAGCAGAGATTAGAGTTTTTAGTGGTACATCTTTGTGTGATGTTTGAATTTTTTGATTACAATAAATTACAGGTAAAAGTAATCATAGGCAGCATTGTCCTTTGGGGCAGGTGACATGGCTTAGTGGGTGAAAGTGCTTGCTCTTCCCGTGAAAGCCTGATGATGGCCCTGAGCTCAAGCCTTGGACTCTGACAGGTGTGGAAAGACAGAAACCAACTCCACAAAGTTCCCTGGCGTCCACATACACGCTACAACACACTCAAGTTCTCTCTCTCTCTCTCTCTCTCTCTCTCTCTCTCTCTCTCTCTCACACACACACACACACACACACACACACACACACACACACACCCCAATAATAATTTTTAAAAATTACCTTTAGGACATTGATTATTATACAACTTACATTATATTGTTTTTTTTCTTTTCACACAAGTAGTGCAAAAGGATATTCATAGTTAGATTCCATTATCTAAAATTCCATCCCAAGCTTTCCCTGCATCTCTTTCTACCACAGAGGCTTATGAGGGGTGCTGGGATATGCCATGCTGTCTTTGTTGGAAATCAAGTGGCCTGGGCTTGTTTCATATCATGACTAAGACTCACTAGAGTCAAAATCAGAAGCAATACATAGAGTCTAACCTGAATGTAAGTGGTAAATTTAGAGTTTGCTTGTGTCTCTGAATGGGAACCAGCACACATATTTCATTACTTTCAGCCTTCAACATAAAGAATTGGCAGCAAGACTGATGTATTTCCTGATATTAAGCACATTGATCTCGGCATAAGTGCTACTCATTTTTTAAATGTAAAATTATGTTAAGTAATCATAAGGTATAAATAATTGAAAGAATCCAACAATTTGAATGGATTTTTAAAAAAACAAATTTGTTTCTACACATTTAATCATCTTTGGACTTGCAAGCAAGACCAAACTGTGAGCATATGTAGGCCACTCACTGTTGAACATTGGTGCTTGACATCTCTTAATGTCCACCTTCTGTCCTGTCCTCACTGATCTGGCTTTGTCAGCACTTTTCATGGCAAGAGATTTTCCTAAGAACACCCTCACATTGAATAGGGGAATATTTTCACTTGACTTCTCGGGTGCCTCTGGCTGGAATGAAGCCAGAGGGAATGCTTGCAGGTAGACCAGAAGGAAAGAGATTCTGCTCAGCTGGATGGAGCTGCTGAACAGACTGCCAATCAATACAGCAGCAGATGCATGGCCAGCTTGTCCCCACATGCTACTCCCACTCAGGAGGGATTTCATTGATTTTACATGGAAGAGGCCTTTATGGTTTCTCCTGTGGCTTCGACTTGTATTTCTGGCCAGGGGCAAAGTCTAACAAAGGAAGAAGGGCAGAGTATTATATTTCACAAGGGATATCCTTGCACTTTACAAATTGAAAAATGCAAAGAAAGAGGGCCTGGTTCCAATGGGATTAGTAACCCATCCACTCTCACCACAGTGGGGCCTTTTGTTCTTTTGTTTCATTTTTTCCTTTAACAATATTGTGGAGAGAAAACAATAAATGCCTAATGTGTAAAGAGGAGAAAAAAACAAAAATAAATAAATGTAAAACTATGTGAACATTAATTCTACTTTATAAAAGCTCACAATGTCTTCTTTTATTTCCTTAAAGGGATTGCAGGGCTTAAAGATAGTAGGGTGTTGTTGTTGTTGTTTTGTAAAAGTTTATGAACTCAGGGAGGAAAAGAAAGACTGTGAGTTTCAGTTAGAGAAAAAGAGGGAGCGATCAAGATCCAGGGCTATACAGAGAAATTCTGCCTCAAGCAGAGGTTTTCCTCATATTCATTACTCCTCCAAACCCATTACCTGGGGGAAAGGGTAGCCAATAAACCCCCCAGAGATGAGAAAAATGCACCAAGTCCATCAGAGGCACTTGAATTTTGTCAGTTCATTCTGAATATGTATGCAGATTTAATGTTAATTAAAAGGTCACCTGAATTTACAAACATATTTGTATTAGTTTGAAGCCTAACAATCTTCTATAGTGTAAATGAGAATGTGAGTACCAAATTTCCTATGATCCTCTTAGAAAAGTACAAACTGTGAGACCTTGCTATAACACATCAAAATGCTTTTCTAAAGTAATTGTTTGAATAGAGCTAATGAAGAACTGGTTCATGTACTAAAAGAATTATCAGTGTCAGTGAAGGACACTGGTTAGAAATGCATTCACTGAGTTCATTTAGACAATAGTGACAGTCAATATAGGCTAACAAGAAACAGTTGTTTTCTATTAAATTATGCTTAGAACCCTGTTAAAAACAATAAAGCATTGCCTTAAACAAAGGGAAAAAGAAACTGAAATCACATAATTCTCTGTAAGGTTGGGTGTTTTGGACTAGTTACAAAATGGTTGGAAAACTAAAAATATATACATCAAAAGTAAGTTACTCCCTGTTCATTAAGAGATCTAAAGAGACCAACTGAAAGAAAAGGATGTTAAATTGAGCAACACTTGTGTGGTAACCTTGAGTGTGGTCACCTCCTAAGAACATTGAATTAAGAGTAAAGCCCAAGTTGGGATTCCATTCCATTGCCATCTGAATGTGAACTATCCTCCTGGTCTTTTATTTTCATCATTTGGTGCTCAGCTGATAGAGTGGTTCTGGAAAGCTTCTAAGAAGATGAGCTTTGGTGAATACTGGAGCATGGAGGTCACTCAGTGGGCCTTTGAATGTTGCACTTACCTAGGATTTGGGCTGAGTGTAAGACACTACACCTGATGCTACACCTCTAGGCTCTCATGGCTACTGGTGGACACTGCTCCACTATATTGTCCCCACTACAGTAAACCAGGAGCCAAATCTTTGCTCACGTAAGTTGATTCTGTCAGTTTTGTTACAGAGATGAGACAAATAATTAATACAAGCTCCCACTCCTGAGGAGGCTGAGTGTATTGGATCTTGGCCTTTGTCCTTTGAGAAAGCAGAGTTGCAATGTTTATCAGCAGGAAAAGAACTATAGCAAAACCATAGTACATTCAGAATGCTCTAAAAGTATAAAATTTAATAGAAAAACTTTATTAAAATTGATTAGAGAACTAAAAGGACCAATACCAATAGCATCATATAAAACAGGCTTACCACTATTAATTAAGGTAATTAAAATTAGAATCCTAACTTTTAATTGGACAAAAACAGGGAAATGTGGAAATTTTGTGTTGTGGTCTGACATTCAGTGAAATTAGATGTTGGTTCCAGAAGGGTTTGCAGTCAGGTGGTCAGAATGGATCAGAGAGTTTCCCAAAACTCGAGAAAGAGAGGCCTACTGTGACGAGGAGTGGGGCACAAGGTGACACTGGTCTGATTGAGCAGGAAACAGACACAGACTGTGTGCCTTGTGGTCGGTGTGCTTGTCTCAGGTTCTAATCCTTTTATTTTGTCCCTGAGTTTTATTTTATAGTAAATGATAAAAGAAACCACAATAAATAAATAAATAAAACCACAGTGAAATACCGTTACATGTTTGTGAGACAAAGAAATAAACAAATGAAAATACTAAATATTCAGAAGAGTTTGTACTAAGAATCTTAACTGATAACGTGAATGAATATTGACATGAAAGCGTTGATAGTGATTTAAAGTTAAGCATTCCTGCTGACTCAGTGGGGCACTTTAGATAGAGACTGGTGCAGAGCAGTGCATTCCTCCACAGATTATGCATGCATACAGTAACAGTTAAGAGTTACTCCAGCTGAGAATATCTGTGGTCTGGAAAGAAGTCAAATGTTAAGATAATTGATTAGAAAAGTTAATATGTTCAAACATAAGGAGCCTATACATTTCCTGAAATCTCTTATGGCTAAGAGCTTGTCTCTTGTTCGTACCATTCTTTGTTCTATTGACTACCAAGAAAGCAAACATGATCAGTATGCTTGAGAAGTGAAATCTACGGTATTTGTGTTAAATTCTGTATGGAAACTCTACCAAGAGAAGGTGCTACTTTTGAGCTTATTATTATTATTAGAATCAGAGATCACTTTATTCTGGCATTACCAGTCTAGAACAGTGTGTTTTATTCCATTAATCATTGATTCTTTCTGATGAAAATTGCTACTCTGAGTCTTAGACAAATGAATCACCAAAAATTAGAAACAAATATTCACTATTCTTGGATGGAAAATTTCAGCTTTTTATTTTTCAGGAATAGTCAATAAATTTACAATCTTATATTTCAGTTTATATCTATTCTTTTTCTATATTCATCTTAGTGTCCAGATTTGATTTCATATTAGTTGCACTTGATAGACATTAACTAAATGATAATTATAAGCAAACGATTAGGAAATGAGCGCTTCCATGATAGCTCTGAGCTCAAAGAATTATTTTGTTTTATAGGATGTTGAATAATTTCCCTTTGCAGTCCTTTGAATTATAATCTAATTCATCTAATTATAGTCAGTTCTTCAGTTTCTCATTAATTTTTGGAGTGTTGCTTCTAAAATACTATTTGAATATTTGCACAGGAGATTCTTTCTGGAAAATTTGAATAAATGTCTGCAGAACAAATTGAGCATGTGCATCTCCTCACTAGCTCAGCCAGCAAAGAAAAATGAAGGGATTTGTGAACACTGTGGGAAAGAGGAAAAAGAAACCTGGCTTCATTTTAAGGTTTAAAAAATTCCTTGTGTCAGGTTCTGAAATCTGGATTATATTCAAAATATCACAGAACACTAAAACTGGAAATTACATTATAAATCATTATCTAGTCCAATCCCTTCGTTTAACGAGGAGTCTGAAATCCAGAGAGAATTGATAATATGCTTATTGCTTCCCAGCTTGCCAGGCAAACTCAGTTTTATTTTAGCTCCAGGACCCAAAGGAAAAACATTGGAAGAACACATTTTCCCAAAACATTCATAGCCGTTGGTGTCCTGGCTTAAAGTCTAGAAGATGCACAGAACTGATAGCATACAAGGGTCCCATGGCCTGCAGGTGCAATGTTCGGGGTAAGGAAACCTGGGGGCTACAGAGGAAGAAGCTAACTTGTTAGGCATGCTCAGATTTCCCTCTGCCACACGTCAAGTGTTTAGTTCTATTATTCTAAAGAGCATACCAAGAAAGGCTTGATAGGCTAAGAATTTAAAATTGTGACTTTAAGTCTGATGAACAAGCATGGATAAATATGATTAGTTATCATTAAAAAGACAATGAAACACTGACAGTCTGCCTTGATTAGCCATGAGTCCTCTGAGTGAGGTAATAGATGTCTTTGTCTACTAGTCTTAGCTTTTATCCTGAAGTTGTGAGACTATACCATACTTCAGAGTATCTTATTTCTTCCTCACTGACACTTTTAAAATCTAATTGGCCCTTAAATATAATTTTAGAATGGCATTTAACTTAATCCACTATTAGAATATGCCTGTCTTTTATATGGGTTGCACAAAAGCATCAATGAAAAGCAATAGAAGAATTTCCATTCCTATAATAACAAGTTCCTGGCTTAATGTTCTGCGAAACTGGGACTGTAAAAAGAAAATGGCTTTAATGCACAAATTTTGTCTTAAATTTGTGCCACTTACTTTGGCACTGCCTGCTTTCTCCCATGAACACCATGGATTTGACAGGCCATGTGTGGTGTATAAGAAAGGTGTTCTGATTTGATCCCAGATGCATTCTTTGAGCTTTCAACAGCTGCAATGCTGAGAAGCACACTCGAGACACTCTGCAGTCTCCCCCTTAATGCCAGCATCTCTGACTTCTGCCTTTGCACAGAACAACCGGGCCTGGGGTCAAGGCACTGATGGATGAAGAAGACTGTCTACTGTGGAGAAGCAGACCCCAATGGTGCTTTGTATGTGCATGCAATATGCTTTCCAGATGTTAAAGGGTTGCCAGAGAAACCCAGTCACATTTGTAACATTTTTCTCACAGGTATATTTCCTCAGAGTTATGCCTGACAAGAAAAGGGTCTTCCGCTAAGTTGATGAATTCTCTAAGGTCAATGAAGAGTCCTCATCCCAGCTCCTTGCAGGGTCCATGCCAAGGCTGCCTGTTGTGCATCTGCCTTCTGATAGCTCTGTGCTGTCAAATCCTCATTATAATGAGTAAGGACTGTAGCTGGTGACTGTTCCAGTCGCAGTACTACACTGGTTGAGGACAATCTCTCCATAACCTTTAGTTTGAAAGAATTAATGTCATAACTGACTTGGGTTCCAGGAATGACAGCTTCATTATATTCTTCACATCTCAGAACCAGTCTTACCATTAAAAAAAAAAAAAACCAGCAGTGCCAGCATCTAACACGAGACAGTACAAGATCATTGTGTTCCTTCCTTTTATTTCGATGTAGGGATTTATCTTGAGAAAGATAAATTTGGACACTATGATGGATATTCTTTCAGAGAGCTCCTTGCCCCTTTGGCTAGGGCCTTTTGGATATAGCGAGGAATCTTGAGAAAGTATTAGGAAGTCTTAGTTCTTATTCTGTCCTACCTACAAAGCAGTTCACTGCCTACTTAAAATCCCCAGTGTCATGACTGTTCTGAACTCACTCACAGGCTGAGCAAAAGGCCACTCCACACACTTTAGTTACAAAATAAACTTTATCTTCATAGATAATAAATAGCTCGGATTCCACAGAATCAACTCATCTCTGCTTGAATGTTCTACTGTTTCCTGTGTTTCATTTACCTTTATAAACATAAGTATAAGCATTTATTATAATTTGAATATAATAAAATGTTAGAAAACGATTTGTGAAATTGTGAAAAGACAATTTTGGGACAAGAAGATTAACTAACTCATAGATTATCTGTTTGAATTTATGTATTTTAAATCTTTTCAAATTGAGCTTAGTATGGAGTAGAGTAGATAGTATACTGCTCCTGTGTACTCCCTCTCTTCCATGCAGTGCTCCCATTACTATTATCTAGCAATGATGGGCTGCATTTGTTATCACTGAGCAGTGGTGCTGATTCATTATTATCTTAAGTCTGTAATTTACTTTAGGCTTTTCTCTCTATTGTGTGAGCGGTTTTACAAAGTCCATTAGGAATGGATCTTGCCAGCAAATCCCTCCCCTCCAAGATCAGGGAACCTCACAGAAGAGGAGGAGGAAAGAGCTTAACGGAGTGGATGGAGGGCACCAAGAAAACAAAGCCTTCTAAAGCAACCTGAGTCAAGCTCCTATGAACTCACAGAGACACACAGCAGGCACAGCGCCTGCACAGGTCTGCACCAGGTCCTCTGAAGAGATATTATGGCTGCCACTTTCATGTTTTTACTAAAGAGTTTAGTGTTTTACATACTCAGGGATCCCTGAATGTGTGAATGAGTAGGTCTTTAATTCCTCCGCCTTCTCTTGGGCTTTTTCCCTTCTGTTGGTTTGTCTTTTCCAACTTATTTTGTTTGTTCTGTTTGTTTGTCTTTTCCAAAATTATTTCAATGTAATAATTTTGCTTTACTGTTGTTATATTTATAAAAATGAATGAATTATTGAATAAATGAATGAGTGAATAAACAAACAAACGAATGCATGAATGAATGAAAACCTAGTCACTAGGGTAAAACTTAACTGAACTATCCCTTATCCCTGCAGGGAGAGGGAAAATCAGTTTCTCCAATAAAGTGACAATGAGTGCATCAACCACTCCAGGACAGACCTCATGTTCAGGAGTAGTTGACCAACATATAATGGACTCCACAGATGTTTTGTGTGCTTTTATTTAGTTCCTTCCTTCCTTCCTTCCTTCCTTCCTTCCTTCCTTCCTTTTTTGAGAGGTGTTTTATTTTGTTTTCTTGGTTTTGGGGGGTTTGTTCTACTGAGTTTTTGTTTTTTGACAGAGAAATTTGGGTTGTTAGGGAGCGAAGGCATTCTGAAAGGTATACTAAAAATATCTCTTCACTCACCCAGCCCCTAAGCATCAGACAATACCTGTTTATTTGTTGTCTTTTCCAGGAATGTCTCACATTGGAATCATATACTATGCTGCTCGTGTAGACTCATATATTTAGTTTTCTGAATGTACATTTGAGGTTCTGTCTTGGTTTTACTGATTCCTTTTGATAGTTGAATAATGTTCCCTTGTGAGGGCATGATGCAGTTTGTCTGTTTCCTATTGAAGGGCAGTCAGGTTTTGATCACCGTGTTATACTATAAACATTCACTCACAGGGTTTACAAAGAAAAATTTCACCTCATTTGGATAATTCCTATACACATCATCACATCATTGCTGTGTCACATGGTAAGAGTGTGTTTGGTTTTATAAGCAACGGACACACTGTGTTCCAAATTGGCCTTATGATTTCACATGACCACCAACCATGAGAGCTGTTCTAGGTAGTTGCATGACTTCTTTTACCATTAGAAATGCTAATTCATAAAACAAATGTCTTTGAAATAGAGAGCTAAGTGTCTGCATTTCTGGAGATAATGAATGTTCTGACTTAGATTCAACTTCTGACAAATTACCTTCTGTTTCAGTTTGGAAAACAAATGTGGGTCTTTCTGCTTTAGTAATTAAGATGCCTTCTGTCACATGTAACCTGAAATCCACATTGAAACCCCAAGCCAGTCAGGAGCAATTTGTATTTTATTGAATTTGGTTTTATAGATGTCTTTTTGCTCCTATGTCTCACTTAAAATTTGGCTAAAAATTTTGGTTATACAGCTTCTAAGGTTATTTTAATTGTTATGCATTCTGTTTTGAATATGACCCTTAAGTGATTTTATTAGCTCAAACTTACTTAATTTTAATGTAATTTTGTGTCATGTTTCATAGGTTGATTTTTTAAGTGCTTGCATAATAACACTGGCATACATTTTTCAATTAACTAGTTGATCTTCTCACACAACAATGTGTCAGAAATTAGTTCTCATGTGTTTAGTATGAATTTATATTGCAATTGCTCTTTATTGTCTCCTTTGAACTTTCCCTGGTATTTATGACATGGATGTTTAGAGGCACACTGTGCTTGTATTAGCAGGAAGTAATCACTAAACTTAGAACATTTTAAGAAACACTCCTACTTAATTTCTCATTTTCCTAAAAAAGCTTTTATTTACCTGGGAGATAGTATTGGAGTAGAATCTTGAAGTCTCAAATTAATTCATATGCTTCTTTTACTTGTTGCCATGGCAACAGGAATCTATCCTTTATTGGTCTTTTTATTTTTCATTTCATTTTCTATTTTTTTTTCATTTTACATTCCAACAACAGTTCTCCTTCCCACCCCTCTTCCTGTTCCCCTTCACCTCCCTTCCAGTCCACCCCCCTCCACTCCTCCCATAGAGTAGGGCCTCCTAGAGGGAGTAAGTGAAGCCTGCCACATGCATTGTGGGAGGCAGTTGTGTAGCTTGGTCTGAGGGGCCCCTGGCAGTGGATCTTTCCCCAGTACATGAGCTAGCTTTTTGGAGCCCAATCCCTATAGTGGGATGCCATTTTTTTTTAAGCATGATGAAAATTGTTGATGTCTACTCTACGTTTGTTACTTGTGGCTTCTGGGATTAGAGGTTTCCTGCCTTAGAAGCATCTTCCTCTTATCAGGTGTCTGAAGTGAGTGACAATTGCATGGCTGGGGAAGATTGTGGGGCCACTGGCAGTGAGACATGGATTTATCCCTAGTGCTTGAAATGCTTTGTGGAGCCCATTCTCTCTGGAGGCATACCTTGCTTAGCCTAGATATAGTGGGGAGGGCCTTGGTCCTGCCTCAAAGCAATGGGCTAGACTTTGTTGACTTCCCGTGGGAAATCTTACTCTCTTTGGAGAGTGAATGGGGGTGGGGTAGGGGCAAGGTAGAGGGAGTGGGATGATGGGAGGGAGTGGGAACTGAGATTGGTATGTAAAATGAGGAAAGACAGTTTTCTTTTTAATAAATTAAGAATAAAAATAAGAGATCAAAGAGAAAGATTATTCTTCCTGGGAACTAGAAATATATCTCTTCCAAGAACAGCACAATAGGAGCTGCACTGGTGGTTGCATTCAAGCTGTGCCTACCAATCTCAAACTTTCGATCAAGCTGATGTATTTATTCCATGTGATTTTTCTTTTTGTTGTTAATTGGTTCTCAATTTTGAAGACAAAAGAAAGATTCAATTTCAGTAGATTTCATCTGAATTTGAAGTAACTGTCAGGTTTTATCCACCAGCCAGTATGTTTTGAGTACCAATCGTTTTAAGGACAATGTTTCATTTTTATTGGTCAACTTTCATATGCTAAAATATATAGCAATTTAATTTTACTTAAGCACCCAATCTTGGTGAGGAAAATCTTTCACAGAGAAAAGTTCAGCATCCAGATGAACCTTAATCTAACTTTTACAGTCGTAAAGTCATGGTTTAGTGTGGGTCTCAGACAGCCAAGGAAACCAACCTTGGATTTGTGTGTAAATGTCTGATAATAAAGCCTTATGTTCAGTGTCAGCTTTGTATTTCTCAGCCACTCTGTCATATGGATGTTAGTAATACTTGGGTTTGGAGGTGAAAAACACAATACAGAATGCTTAGGTTAATATAATATTATGACAAATTTTCTCATAGAGCTGTAGCAATGGATCAGAATGAATTGTAAGCCTGTGTCCTGAGTTTAGGGCAAATTATTGTTATATTGAAGGACACTGGATTCCACAAAACTAGAAATCAGTCAGAAACACATCTTTCTCTTTGTTATTTAGATTCCTTTAGTGTTGTAGGAATATAACAGATAAAGAGCAGATTCGGGTTTCCTGTATTCTATTCGGTTAGAACACGGTGATATTGTAATTTGAAACACGATTGAAGTTTAGAGCCTACTCGAAGTTCTAACAAGCACAAATACTCCTTATACTCAAAGATTCTTCTGAGAATAAAAGACACATCTCTTCATACTTGTAAACCTCTTTCCATAAACCATAGTTTTGTCTAAAACTTACAGATTCTCTCATTGGCTACTTCTGAATACTAACTCTTTAATTACTGAAAATATCTTATCTAAAATGAAGCCTAGTGGTATAGACAGAGGAAAATGCGGTGTTCTCAGATTTCCTCTTTATGGTCAACAGACTTTTCCTTTAACCGTGGCTATAGATACATGCATTTTGTGGCTACTAACTCTTTTTATCCTCAATAATTGTGTTCAGTCCTGGGCAATGGTCTTCTTTAAAGTTATTTCCCTCCAGGATCAGCTTATCACTCAACAATTTTTTCCAGTACCTCTTTCAGATTGATTTCCTTAGTTCTTTAAATGATGCTCCCAAGAGTCATTCTGAGTACCCCATGAAAATGTGCACTTAGTCTCAGTCTGAGGAATTTGAACTCACATTGTTGATCTTAGATACAGGAGAGTCAACTTCAGAGGTACATCACTTAGTCTCTCAGTTAGGGTTTCTATTGCTGTGAAGAGGCACCATGACCATGGCAATATTATAAAAGAAAACATTAAATTAGGGCTGGCTTATAGTTTCAGAGGTTTTGTCCATTATCATCATGGTGGGATGTTTCAGTGTGCAGGCAGACATGGTGCTGGAGATGGAGATGAGAGTTCTACAACTGGACATGGAGGCAGCAGGAAGAATACTGGGTTGAGCTTCAGAGACATCAAAACCCATCCTTATAGTGACATACTTCCTATAAAAAGTCACACCCACTTCAGCAAGGCCACACCTCCTAATAGTGCCACTCCCTATGAGCCTATGGGGGCATTTTATTTTAAAGCAACAAGTACATCCGTTATGACTCTTCCTGACCCTGCCATCACTTGAAGAAGATGAAACGCTTACATTGGGACAGACATTTCATGGCCATATTCATCCCATTAGTATCAACCTATTTTTGGTGACTAATCAAATCAAATGAGGATGTAGCCTCAACATAAAATGAATGAGGAAATAATGATTTTCTCATTTACAAGAAAAGACATGCTACACTTTAAAGGGATTTTAGGATATCTGTATGTCTAACACCTGCCAGCTAAAGTGAGGGAGCATGTATAGACAGAATGCATGTGCTGAAGAATGGATATAATAATAGAATGTAAAGTAAGGGACAATATATGGAGAAATATAAATATTTTCCAATACAAGATTCAACACCCTGACAAGAGACTTTGATAATGCTTCTAAAATGCAGTTAGAAAATTGGATTAAAGTTTGATGAAAGCACTGGCTCATACAAAGAGAAGCAGGACTGGCAGATGATAGATGTAGTCAAGAAACAGGCACATGGATGTGCTCATATCCAGGAGACGCTAGAAGACAGTGACCACCATGAGTGATCATCTCAGTGAACACTACAACTAACCAAAATCATTGACCTTCACAGTAGACACTACAACTGACTACCTCAGTGAACACAATAGTGACCTTACTGGCTGACTACAGCAATGACCACCACAGTGACTATGGTGACTGTCTATCAGACACTCATCTATGGTGGTCAGTTGTAGTTTCACTGTGGTGGTCAGCCATGGTTGTCATTGCTGTGGTCACTGGAGTGACTGACTGTGGTGGTCTCTGTGACAATAAATCATGGTAGTCACTGTGGTAGTCAATTTCAGTGTCAACTGTGATAGTAATTATAGTGGTCACTGTGGTCATGACTCTGCTGGTCAGTTTCAGTGTCCCCCATGATGATCAGTCTTAGTGGTCATTATAGTTGCCAGTTGTAGTTTTCATTGTGATGGTCACTGTTGTGGTCTTGTTAATGTTCTGTTCAGTTGTAGTGCCCACTTTTATGGCATAGTGGTCACTGTGATGGTCAGTCATATTGGCCCCTGTGATGGTCATTGATGTGGGTTAGTTTAAGTGTCCACTGTGAGAATCAGCCATGGTGGACATTCTCGTGGTCTCTGTGGTGGTTACTTGTAGTGTCCATGTAATGGTTGGTGATAATGATCACTGTGGTAGTCATTGATGTGATCAGTTGTAGTATGTGTTCTCATGGTCAGCTTTAATCATCACTACTGTGGTCAGTTGCAAGTCCTCTGTGGTGGTCATCCATATAGTCGTCACTGTTGTGGCCACTGGGGTTGTCAGGTATAATTTTCACTGTGATAGCCACTCATGGCAGTCACTTAGGTGGTCAGTGTGGCCTTGTTGGAGGAAGTTTGTCACTGGGGGTGAGCGTCGACATTTCAAAAATCCAAGTCAGGCTCATTGACTCTTGCTTCTTGCTGCCTGTGGATCAGAATGTATAACTCTTAGCTACCTTTCCGGCACCATGTCTGCCTGTGTGTGACAATATTCCATGTCATGATGATAGTGGACTAAGCCTCTCACACCATAAACAAACCTCAAATAAATGTCTTCTTTTGTAAGAATTGTTGTGTTCATGGCATCTCTTTACATCAAGAGAATACTAAGGCACTTCTTGTTAGTTTTGCAAGCATTTGTGTCAGTGCTCTAGGTATTAGAATAAAGCACTGAACAATCCCCCCTCCCCCACAAATCCTCATACAGCTTGAATTGTAACTATTAGCGAGGAAATGTATTATGGGAAGAAATACAGACATGTCAAATATGTCATGAGAGCAAGACTTCTATGTTCATTTTTATATATAAACCAGAGGTATAAAGATAAAAATGAGACCCCATTGGGATAATATTTAAAAATTTCTGTTGAGTAATGCCATTAATGAATACTAACAGCAAATTTTAGCAACACTCAAAGACCTTGGTTAAGTTAATATTTTACAGTTGTTAGTAATCTATGTTGAAAAGGGAAATAAATGTAGTAAATAATAGTTAAATTTTGAGGAAATAGATGCAAAATCTACAAAAACTTTGCTGAAAGTGGCTCATCTTCCACATATTCCTGTCCTGAACACTCTCCTTGTGCCCTCCATTCTGAACAGCTGACACTGTCACAGTTCCCAGCAAAATAAAAAAAAAATGAAAGGAATTGAGGCTCTACACGTGGA
Organism: Ondatra zibethicus; assembly: GCA_004026605.1. Classification (NCBI taxonomy): domain Eukaryota; kingdom Metazoa; phylum Chordata; class Mammalia; order Rodentia; family Cricetidae; genus Ondatra; species Ondatra zibethicus. Next base: position 38,426 of record PVIU01017053.1, read on the forward strand.
TTCTGAAAATTAATTCTGGTTTGAAATTCTTGCCTTACACAATATTAACATACTGCTTATACAAATGGTGATTTAATTATATTATTAATTATATTATTATTATTAATTTTAGCATTTCCTTTGACCTCTCAGCTTAGATATGGAATGGTATGCAATCATTGGTTTTATTTTGTTTTTATCTCTAATTCCTTCCATTGCTAGAAACTTTTGTTATTTTTTTTAAATAAATGCTTGCTGACAGTACCAATGAAAGAATTACTATCATTTTGATTGTCACAATATCTAGGTAAGAGGAGAGTATTGAGATTAAAAAATGACACCCTAAAACTAACTAAGGGTCTAGACAGATTTATGGCTCAGAGCTTAAGAGGAGCGCTGGCTGTTCTTCCAGAGGACCGAGACTTCTCTCCCTAGTACCCTTGTGTAAATCCAATCACAGGGGATTAAATACACTCTGACCACCACAGGTTCTGGGTGTCCACATGGCATAGAGACAAAGAAGGCAAAATATCTCTATGTATAAAATAACTAAGAGATAAAAATGCTGCCTGTAATAATGGATCTACTAATATAAAATATTACAAGAACAATTCAAGAGGAACCAAAACTGTTTAAAAATCAAATGGAACCCACCTAATACAGAGGTTTTGTTAACCTCTTGTGCCTAAGATGTATGTTGAAGCTAGGGTGATGCTAAGCCATGTGCATTGTATATACTTGTTTAAAGAGATAAATGGGAGCTTAAGTTGGAGAAGTTAGTTAAGTTCTCACAAATACAAAGCATGAAACTTAATTCTTAGGCTAAACTCTGGTTTGGGGAAATGATACTTGCCAAGGACTAGATCAAAGTCAAACATGAATTATTAAACACAGATGTGAATCAAGAAAATAAAAGCAGCTGCTCTTCTCTTGTCCTGGCCCAGGCAAGACTTTGGCAGTATGACATTTTCCCTTTATTGAAATTATATGAAAAAAACCCTGGAAGGCAAATAATCCTAATGTATAACTTCTTGATAGATGGTTTCTACAAATGCATTTTCTGTCCTTGATTAACAAAACAGACTACAACCAGGCACCATTTGAGACATTTTTGAAAATAAGGCTCATGTTCAAGTATTTTATGTAATTTTCATCATATTTCTAGTGGGCTTATTTTCCTGAAGGATGTTAAAATTATCCATATACCTGACCTCAAAGTTCAACTTTAACACATTCTAGTATATGTGCCTATAAGGAATACAGACTCTGTAACCATCAGCCTTTTTATACCTAAGAAACAATGAAAACTGTGATTAATCAAAGATTAACTGAGATGGTGGGCTGTGATGAACACAATTAGATTAGATTATAATAACGGGTTAGGCAATGGATCCAAATCCTTAGAATGTTCACAATGTACTTCCTTTCTAAAATGAAGGAAAAGCATCATCTGTAAACTGCAGCTTCTTCTACTACTAGTGTTGGTTTCGAGAGCAAAAGGGGTCATTTGGTGGTGTTGTTGCCACCTAGTGCACTCGAAATGTCTTAAAAATCTTTGAGGGTGGCCCTAGTGAGGACTCCTAGCAATGTGCAATAGGGAATCTTAGCTGGCCATCTTTTGTAGCCAGGCAAGTCCAGTGGCTTGACAGTCTTACATTTGGTTGATTTTTTTTGCCAAGGGGGTATATTGGAGATTCCTAAACTACCCAGATTTATGCTAGAACAGAGGATTGCTTTATGAAAACTGTCAACTGGGTCCCATTGTCAAGCACAACATTCGCACAGCTGATTGAACATAGATATGTTGAGCTGGTGCCTGCAAAGATCTTTGGCCCCTTTGACTAGTCTCTTTGGTGTGAGAAGGTACTCTGGGAGTTATGGAAAGAGAAATATGGACAACCGCCTAGCCACAAAACCCTCGACCTACAATCTGTTCTGCCTGCACAATGTGCTGGGACAATGGTGGCCCAAAACTTGTGGGAGTGACCAACTAATCTTTGGTTTAATTTCAGGCACATCGATGAGAGAGAGAGTCCATGCCCTAAAGGCCTGGAGGGCCAGGAGACAGGATAACTCAGAGGCCTAGATCAGAACCAAACATCACAGACAGAAATGGGGGGGGAGAGCAGGTGAGGAAGAGGAAAAGGAAGAGGAAGAAAAAGAAGAAAGAAATGATTTCTGAAGATATTCTGCTATACTCACAGATCAGTGCCCTCTCCAGTTGTCATCAGAGGCTTCTTCCAGAGCAGTCGCAGATGGGAGCAGTAGCAGATGGGAGTAGAGATAAACAGCCAGGCGTTACACAGAGATAGTGTCTAAATTGAAGGTCCCCATCATGTCCCTCCCCTCAGAAATCAGGGAACCTTGCAGAATGTGGAAGAAAGTCTGTAGGAGTCTGAGAGGATGAAGGAAACCAGGAATACATGGCCTGCCACATCAACTAAGCAGGCCTCCTATGTGCTCACAGAGGTGAAAGCAACAAGAAAGGAGCCTGTGTGGGTCTGCACCAGATCCTCTGTGTACATATTATAGTAGGATTCCCAATAGTGGGAGCGAGTGTATCCCTGACTCTTTTGCCTGCTCTTGGCTCTCTTTTCCTTGTTTGCTTGCCTCATTCAGTCTTGATATGAGGATTTTGCCTTGTCTTATTGTATAATGTTCTGCCCTATTTGACTGTCAAGGCCTGCTCTTTTCTGAAGAGAAAACAGAGGTGTAGTGGATCTGGGGGAGAGAGGAGATATATGTTGGGGAGCTAGGAGGGTTGGGGAGAGGGGAAACTGTGGTTCGGATGTATTATATGAGGGGAAATTATTTTTGATAATAAAATACTCTAAACCACACAGAGATCAATTTCAAGAAAACTAACATTTTTCTGATAACCTTTCTTACAAATGAAAAACAGTTTAAATACTTTATTTCTGCACTAACTGCTGAGCCTAAAGTGAGCAATGCTGAGAAGAAGTGACGGCGGCTAAGTGGGACAGCTCTGTCATCCCATGTAAAGCTCAGCAAATATGATGAAAGATGGGGTAGAAAGATTGTAACAGCAAGAGGACATGGGTATATGTAGAAATAATATATATAATACATATATTTCTGTCTTAGGTATCCTATTGCTGTGGTAAAACACCATGACCAAAGTGCCTTGGGAAGGAAAGGGTTTATTTAACTTATATCCACATCACAGTTCATCCTTGACAGAAGTGAGCACAGGAACTCAAACAGAACAGGAAGCAGGAGCTCATACAAAGCCATGGAGAGGTGCTGCTTACTGGCTTGCTCCCCATGGCTTACTCAGCCTACCTTATTATAGAACATAGAACCATCAGCCCAGGGATGGCGCCAACCACAATGGGCTAGGCCCTCCTCCATCAATCACTAATTAAGAAAACATCACACAGGCTTTTACATTTACAGCCTGTTCTTATGTAAACATTTTCTTAATTGAGGTTCTTCCTCTCAGAAGATCTTAGCATGTGTCAAATTGACATAAATAAAACTACCCGGGACACGGAGTGATCCAATTCTTCTACCTTGTCTTCAAGAACAGGAATTGTCTCTTCCATTTAACGTAATTTACTAATTGGGATTTTTTTTAACTTTTTTATTTTGAGTTTATGAAATTTTAATGTTCAAATTTTAATTCAGTTTGGCTTTTCATATCTCTATACCAACTTATATTTTCTTATCTTGAGTTGTTTTCAATATGTTATCCAACAGTTTTTTTGTACCATTGTCTTCACTTTTTGCACATCTTTATTATTAGTATTTTAAATCATTGTCTTACGTGTCACCTGAGTTGCTTTCTTCAGAGAACATTACCATTGGAGTACTAATTTTTAGAGAAGGTATTTTGTCTTGTCTGTGCTTTCAATGAGATCTAGCAGTCACTGGGAGAGGTTCCTGGCATAGATATATCTGTTTTACTCTTTGCGAAGCATTTGGGTTTCTGATTGCTGTCACACCAACTTGCAAACTCAGCTCTCTCTAACTAAGAGCAGGGCACTTTTTTATTGAAAATATTCTTGCATACAGTATATCCCACACAGTTTCCTTTCTCCACGCTGACTAGCTCCTGCCTCCCTAAATCTCCTCTTCCCCAGATCTATTTCCCCTCTATTTCCTGTTCAGAAAAGAAGAGGCTTCCAAGAGATGACAACTAAAGAGGACAGAACAAGACACGCTAGGGCAATGTGAAAGCCCTCATATTGAGGCTGGATAAGACAATACAGTGGAAGGAGCTCAGTCCAGTGCTCCAGCGTGGGTCTCTGTCTCTATCTCCATCCGTGGCCGGATGAAGATTCTTCTGCTCTTCGACTGGACCTTGGGAGCTCAATCCATTGCTCTGGTGTGAATGTGGGTCTGGGTCTCTATCTCCATCCATCAGACGAAATTTCTATGGATGTGATCAAGATATTCATCAGTGTGACTATGGGACAATGATAGTTCCGTCACCCTCTCCTCTGCTGCCCAAGGACCTAGCTGGGGACATCCCTGTGGACACCTGGGATCTCCTCTAGAGCCAAGTATCTTGCCAGTCCTAAAATGACTCCAGTTGAAGAGCAGAAGGAGGGAGAAGATGAACACAGAAGTCAGAACCGCAAGGGATTCGTCCACCCATTGAGATGGTGTGCCCGATCTAGTGGGAGCTCACCAAGGCCAGCTGGACTGGGACTGAACGAGCATGTGATCGAAACAGACTCTCTGAATATGACTGACAATGGGGACTGA
>PVIU01017054.1:0-43037 GCA_004026605.1 Ondatra zibethicus
ATGACACCAGGACCTATCTCTTCTGCATGTATTATCTTTTTGAGAACCGAGTCTTTTTGAATGTGATGTTCTTTTAACCTTTAAGCATCCTCTTAACTCTGCGCCTCAGAAATCCCAGCTCTTATCATCTGCATTCCATGTATGAAGTAAGTTACACACCAACAAAAGTCTACCTCCTAGCTGATCAAGCATCCTTCAGGCCTACATTTAAGGCTCTGCAACTATCTGTTGTGGCCAGAAACCAGTGCTCTTGTCTTACCAACTTTGTACAGAGTAGAATCTTGGGAATGGCGCAGCTAGGGTCAACAAGAAATGAAAAGAAGTTAATTTTTCTGGTGTCAGAGGAGAGTGCTCAGAAGAAATAAAAGATGAGAACTGGAGAGATTAGTCAGTGGTTAAGAGTCCATACCAATCCTGCAGAGGACTCAAGTTCCCAACATTGACATCAGGCAGTTTATAACTGCCTGTAACTAGTTCCAGGGAATCTATTACCCCTCTGACCACCTCCTACATAGACACACATGCACACACACACACAGAGAGGCAACAAAATTTAAAAAGAAAATGGTTTATGAAAAGGAAATAAAAGATGAATAAGTGGTCTATGTGTGCTCCTACAGCAGAGCAATCCCTTATCATTTAGTAATTTATTATGGAGCAAATCGTCTCTTGCTCCAAAGTGACAAAAGATGTCATCATTTTGCAGTAGGTTAAATTATGCCCCTTCAAAAGATGTCCATAACTTAATCTTCAGAACTTTGAATGCTACCTTTCTGGAAGGGAGAATTTAGCAATGGGATTGAAACAAAGGTTTGGGATGAGAGAATTCTCTTGGATAAACTGGTTGAACTCAGTGTAATCCCAAGATTTATAAGTTTGATACAAGGCAGGAAAGTCAGTCAAAGGAAGAGATTGGAAGGTAGACGGTTTAATTGGAAAGAAAATTCCACACAAGAAATCTAGGCAGCCTCTTGGACCCAGAATATATGGGAACAGATTTATCCTGGAGCCCTCAGTAGGGACATAATGTTGCTGAAATACTTCTTGGGACCCTGAGTTCTGGGGCTTTATATCATGGCATAGAACCTTCATACGCCTCACCAAGACACCATGGACACATGTAGCTAGCGCAAATCATTTCCAAACCAAAGCCCAGCCTACAAGGGAAGGACAGTGGCAACAATCAGAACAAGCAAAAGAAAACAGGCAGAATGTGGTGTTGCAGGTAGAAAGGCAGACTGATATTCCATCAGGGTGGTGGGAGGTTATCAGCTTTGGGACTGCCCATGAACCTAAGCTCAAAGCCTTTGATGTGTGATCCACTATTCCTCTAGTCCTCACTAAAAAAATCTCAGATTCAAAGATAGAGTTGTGGATTTAAGAATGATGGCAAAGACCATTAACACCCAGCATAGAGCCTGCTCTATGAGAGGCCCTGTGGGATCACCTGCATTGTCTGTCTAAGAAGGAAGCCTTGTTAACCATTGCTGCCTCTGATCCCATTGTGCTGTGATATCATCTTGAATCTGTTGTTGTGTGTTGTCAGTGGCACAGGTCACAGTGCCCCCACACAACAGGCATCTGTCTTGGACTTTCCTAGCACTGGTCAGGCAGGCATCATCCTCTACCTCGATACTGTCTGCCACTGCCATGACTTAGATCCTGTTGTTACTTTATGCTTTAATAAGGGAACTTAAATATGTGAAAAAGTTGATTAATTTTACAAGGACTTTTATTAAAGGACAAAAAATATGTGGAAAGGACACTTAAAAGAAATCCCACACTAGCTCAGAATTGAGAAATAGATGGTTATTTATTTAGGGGTAAACTCACAAATCAGAATTTCCTGCTTTAACAGAGAACAGAGACCGAATCCAGCAACCCAAAAGAGCGGCAGGAGGGCGGGGGAAGGGGGTAGAAGGGGGGACGCAGGCTCTACAGCAGCATATAAGAGGCCACGCCCCAGTAGGTGGGTAACCACTAGCTGTAAGACTTCCTACAGCATAAATATGTAAACATTTAGAACATTTAGACAAACAGGACTAAATTAAATATCTTATTTTTTCAATAGTACCATAAACAAGAGTTATAGTTGTACTTTCTAATTCATGTTTCTAAAATATCTTGGATATCAGTTTGACTACGTAAAAATGATATGAGGTTGGAGATCTATCATATCAATATGAAAAATATCCAGATTAATATAATACTAGAATATTAAAGTTATTAAAGTATGTTGAAAAATTTTAGATAATTATAAGCAGAATTGGAATAAATTATGAATAAATGGAGCCCTGTACAAAGTTTGTTTTATCACAAAAAAATCAACAAAGATTTAAAAATAGGCAAAAAACAATAAGAATAACTATCGCAGCCAGAATACTACATCAACACAGAGAAAGAATTTTGACAGTTGGATATGACTGGATTGTTAAGAATGACATTGCTCTATGATTCTCCCTAAACATAGACTCCATGTCTAATTTGAGAAAACTTCAGCAATCTTTATTCCAGAAATTGCAGAAAATGTTTAACTAGTATTCCTCCAAATATCACAATAGCAAAAGCAAGAGAAAACAAATATCACAGTTTGCTTCCCTGTTGCTATGACAAACAACCTGACCAAAAGCAACTTGGGGAGGAAAATGTTTATTTGGCTTACAGGTTCCAGTCCATCCTCAAAGAAATCCAAGGCAGGAGCCAAAACAGAATCCACAGGGGAACATTTATTACTGGCTTGCTCCAGGCTCACACTCAGTAGGCATTTTTACATATCCTGGGCTCATCTACCTATGGGTGGTACCGCCCACAGTGGGCTGAGCCTCCTCCTACATTAATTTGCAATCAAGGTAATGCTCTCACAGATATGCCTACAGGCTAATCCAACGGAGGCAATTCTTAGGTGATGTCATTTCTCAAGTGTGTCAAGTTGACAACCAACATTAACAGTCCCACCAAGGCGATTCTGAGAAATTGAGAAATTCTCACTTCTAAGAACACCCTGACAAGACATAAGTATGAAGGTATCAGGGAGTGAGCTTTGGAGGAAGGTAATTAGATCATGAGAGAAGAGCTCACACACATGGTATTAGCGGCCTTTAAGAGACCTTGGTTTTAACACTGCGAGGAGGGTACAGGTAAAAGAAAGCCATCCCCAGATCAGGAGGAACACTCTACCACACTCTCATCACACTTTGAGGGACTTCCTCGTTACCAGAAATAGGATAAATAGTGTTTGCATTTTAAGTCACTCAGTCTGTGATAATCTGTCACAGCAGCCTAGAATGACTAAAACACTGTCTATGTCATCTGCTTGCGTTTGTGAGACTGTTGCAAAATATTAAAACCTATTAAAACTTTTCCAAGCATCTAAGCAAGAGGACATGAAAAGTATTTCAAAGAGAAGGAGTTCTATGCAAGATCCATTTATATTATATATAGTATAGTATAGTATAGTATAATATAGTATAGTATAGTATAGTATAGTATAGTATAGTATAGTATAGTATAGTATAGTATAGTATAGTACTGGTCTCAGTTTGCTCAGTTGACCCCAATTCAGAGACCCCTCACTATGGCTACCGGGTTAACATGAGTATTTGGCTTTATTTGTTTACTAATCATATTCATGAAAGCTTCTTCCATCTCCCATGGGATCATTGGAAAGATGAAAAAGCATGTATTCTGCCAGAACATTCAATAGGGAGGAATTGTGATTTTAGTCATTATTTAGCAAACTTTGGGAGAATCTCACAGGGAATAGGGAGATTTGTAAAAAACAAAAGGAAATCAGCGTTTTTTGTGCAATGGCTGACGTGCACACATACACATTCGCTCGTGTCTGAGCAGCAGCTTTCTCCTTGCAAATGCACTGCAGTTACAGAAAGGCCTTCTCACAGGAAAGCCCCATCGCATGCCAGTCGGTGGGGGAATAGTTAGTGATTCGTTACTGTAACCCCTTAGTCTTTTTATCCTGAGATGGACCATGTAACATCACTTGGTTTAAAGAAGCAACGAAAATTAATAATAAATAAATAATAAATACGTACCATTAAAAGTAAGTGAGAAGAGGAAAAACAATGTAAATTTCTGAGCATAGATAAAGACAGAATTGCTCTTATGAGCAGGAGAATATTGTTGTACTTTTTTTGGCGCGTGTGGAAAGACACGAGACACGAACGAACCCACGCAAGAAGATTTATTAGAGGGGTGTGCTCACGGGCCCGAGGAAACGTGAGGAGAGGGGGAGGAGAAAGAGAGCGCGGGAATGGCGCCTCTGACTTTTAAAGGCCGCGCTGCTCATGCGCAGACGGATCGCGTAGGTGCGTCAGACGCTGGTGACGCAAATAGCGGGCGACCCAGGCTTTCGCACATGCGCACAGGGGTGAGGCTAGCCACGCATGCGCGAGCATGGGTCACACCCCCAAGAGGCTGCCTTTTTGACCCAGGGGTGGGGCTTCACGGGCAGCCGAATACCAACAAATATGATGTGTGAGCAGATGACACTTCTTACAAAATGGATTGCTTTGCTTCATGAGAATCCTTGTCACATAGTGACAGTGAGATTTGGAATACTTTAAAACACATTTAAACCATATTTATTTATTTATTTACTTATTGGGATGGGGAAGGCGTGCAAAATTAAAGGACAACTTCCAACTTTCAGGAATTGGTTCTCTTCTTGCATCATATGGTCCCAGATAATGGACTGAGATGGGCAAAACAAGTGCCTTTACCCACTGTGCCATCTTGATTGCTTTTCAGACTTATTCGTGATTTGCAAGCCAGCCCTCATCTCCAGGCAGGGGGCAGGTAGCCTTTCCCTACAAAGCTCTAAGCTTACTTCAAGCCAGCTAAAGATTTATTAGATCCCAATAGCTGGTTCTCACTTCTATAGCCCACCTTCTAGATGTCAGCTATATTCTGGTGCCCAAGGCATCTTGGGCCAGTTCGCTGACTATGTGGATAGGTCCTGGGTCTCATGTATGGCACCTGAAGGGTCTGTGGTAGACAACAGATCAAAGGTAGAGATTTGAGGAGTCCAGAATGGAGGAGCCAGGAGGAAGAGGCCCAAGATCCCTACCAGCTATGAGTTTCTTTCTAAGGTCTATCCTGTTGTTTTAGGACCAGTAATATGGTGTTTTAATTACTAGAACTTTACAGGAAATTCTGAAATGGGGCAGTTGATGCCTCTAGCTAAGCTGTGCGCTTTTTCTCAAGACTGCTTTAGACACTGGGGAAATGTTTGAGTTCATTACAAGCATAAGTATTGTTTCTGTTTGCTTGTTTCTAATCAAAAAATGCTGTTGGAATTTTGGTGGGCGTTTAGTATGGATGGTTTTTCCAAGGTTACATGTAAAGCAAAATACCTTTCCATTTCTTTATGTGTTTCTTCAAATTCTTTCACCAATATTTAGTGCTCTATCGCCTAACAATCCATTCAGCTGTTAGTTATTAGTTCAACATTTCTAGTGTTTCCTGCCTGCAATCCCAGTATTTAGGGAAATGCGGCATGGGGATAATGACCCTAAGGCTACACAGTGAGTGAGGATCTGTCTCAAAAACAGGGGGAAAAAAAGAATATTGTGAAGACTGATATTGGTTGTCAACTTGATTCCATATGGAATTAAAACTCAAGACCTGTGAGGGATTTTCTTCATCAGATTATCTGAGGTGAGAAGACCCCTCCCCCTCCAAATCCAAAACAATCAAAATTTCAATTTGTGTGTGGGTATCAGAGTCGGAGCAGATATTGTGCTGTCCTTTGAACCATACCACCACTGACTGCATTCTGAAAATGGCAAGCATGAATATAAGCAATTTTAGCTTCATTGCTTACATCTTTACTTTGGCAGAAGGTGAACTTCAGTTGAAATTAACACAGGATAGCCAATTCCCTTTGTAAAACTCACGTGACTGGAGAATATGAGTGCTATTGACGCATGTGTACTAAGTGCAGGCATTTGCCTGTGGAAATAGGTTTAATATGTTAAGAATATGTCGACACTATAAAGTAGGATCTTGAGGACAAAGAATCAAATCTAGCAAAAGTCTCCCTTATAGAATTATAAAACGCTTTATGCCGTAGCAATGCCAAGGACCATTTGAACATCACTGTTAATTTCATTGCTGGAGACAGATGGCATGTCTGAAATAGGATAACTCCAGGAGAATTCTTTAAAGCATTTAGTCACAAAGACATAAGGAATATTTAAGAACATGATGAAGCATAATGCTGTACCTTGGGGCCAGTCATACCGAGATGTAATTACCACTCCTAAGCCTGAAGGAGCACTTCATGAAGCTAGAGAGACAAAGTCTCGTTTAGAGAGAGGTTATTAACTTCAGTGGGGAATATGGTCACTATAACAATAATATAAAAAGACCTGGGGGAATAAATATCCAACTTCAACTTCCTTCTTTCCCCAATTGCCTTCCAGCGTTCTGCCAAACCTAAGCAAACTGGAAATCAGAAAGCCATCAGCTGTTTATAAAGATAGCTTTGTCACAGGAATTAACATAATTAAGGATGGACCCTTCTCTCTTGGTCAACTTTGCACCCCCACCTCCTGCTTCCCTGATAATTCCAGAAAGGGGAGATCTTCCCTAGGACCCTCCATAGGATCTAAGTTACCATATGAGGAGGTGGAGGTATCTGAGCTTTGCTGGGGTCCACTAGGTCAAGCTCCTGGCTTCTGCTTAAAATAAACAAACAAACACAGAATCTAAGTTCTATTTCTGGCCCTGGATAGAGACCTAATATTTTAAGCTATCCAAAATGTTCCATATTACTGTCTGCCCTTTTTAAAAGCTAATCCAGCTAGATCTGTCAATCACCTGGCTGGGAGTACAGCACCCATCCTCCCCATCAAGAATGAGCTAAGGAGAACAGAAGATCTATTGTCCGCTGAGATAAAGTACTTATGTTTCCCAGATGCCTGTCTCTCAGGTCAGATGCTTGCAATGCTTCCTTCCATCAGGCAACACTGGAGAGTCCGTTTCTTTCACTGAGTCCAAACTTGGAAAAAGTAACTATTCTGGGGTTGGAGAGATGGCCCGGTGGTTCCCAGTGACCAACCACATGGTGGCTGACAATCATCCAAAATGAGATCTGGTGCCCTCTTCTGGCCTGCAGGCATACGTGCAAGCAGAACACTGTATAAATAATAAATAAATACATCTTTTAATAAAAGTAACTATTCCTATTTCTTTTTTCTTTTGGAATTGCCTTGTTAGATTCACCCCCTCCCATGATATATATTCCCCTTTGCTGAGGCTAGCAGTTCTAATATTCTAAAGTCAACACCACTAGCGGCATTCCTGCACATCCTAGTTTGAGCAGTGAACAACACTAGCTGCATAAATGGTACCTCAGCCTCAATTGCCATCGATTAAACCCTGCCTGTGAGAGGAACTAACTCTCTCACATTCTCTGAGGTAATTCTGTACAGATTTATTCTAAAATAACCCGTCTTGTCATGGAAACACCTTTATCTCCCTTTTATTCTTCTGCTAGTCGTCCTTTTCCAGTGCTTGGCAGCTTGCTGTCCTCCATTGCAAGAGACACAGCTTCCTCTCCTCCTCTTCCCTCCCCTCCTCCCAGCAGCCGCCAAGACTCCCACTTTCCTGCCCTGGTTTGTTTGTTTGTTTGCTTTATCTAATAATATTGTTAGAAACCTTCCTTCTAAGTCCATCCCTAAATTCTTCAGAGAATCCGAAAGGAAACCCCAGGTTTTGTGGATTACAGCTCTATTTCCCAGAGTGAAGATCGTGACACTTGAGGGTGATGATGTGAACAGGAAAAACAAAATTTTCGATGAATACTTTTGAATTTCAAGGATGAGCTGACATTCTCAAATCCAGCCAAGTTTAAACCAGAACTAAAACTAGAGACTTACTCACAGCCTCATTTCCACTTCACAGAACTCTGCTGTGTTCTACTTCCAGCATATTTTACTTTCAGAGATCTCCCACGAATGACTGAATAGGTCCTGATGAGATTCTAGGGCCAAAAGGAAAAGGAAACACATTCTTTTCTTCCCCCATTCTGTGATCAGTTTCTGTACTTTGTTTTTATATTTAAAATATAGATAAATCATTTCCCCATCACTTTTCTCTTTCCAACTTTGCACCACCTTCGCTCTTCAAATTCATGAGCTCATTTTCTTTGTTTTGTATACAGGTGTGCGTGCATGCGTGTGTTTGTGTGTGCGCATGCGTGCATGCATGTGTCTCTGTGTGTATGTATGTATGTATAAGCACGTAATACAGTCTGATAAGTCTATCTAGTGTTGCTTATATGTATCTGATTCAGGGTTGACCATTTAGAAAACCAGTTGGGGGCCTCGGTCTTAGAAACAACTGATTCTCCCCTCAGCATTGCTTAGCTTCCTGTAGTTCTTTGTCTAAAAATGGGGGCCAGTGAGAATTCCCCTTCCACATTAGCATGTCTGTTGATGTTCTCAGTCAGGTCTCTTTTAGGCAGCCATATTGTTAAAGGATCACAAGTGAAGCTTCCCTTTCACTTCTAGGAGACACGGTCTTGCAGCTCACTTCCTGATCTTCTGCTCTGCCATCTCAACACCCTTACTTCTATTACGTGTCCTGAGACTTAGGTGCAAGGGTCGCATTATAGCTGTATCCAGTGGGGCTGGGTAACCCATGGTCAGTTGTTCTTTGCATTTTTACCGGTTATGATTTTCTGTAATTGTATCCTTCCATTGTAAAGAGAGGCATCTTTGGCAAGGGAATGAGAGCTGTTTATCTGTGCTATAAGGATATGTATGTAGAAGGCAGTTAGGAGTTATGTTAGTCTAGCGAAGTGATCGCAATAAGTTCCCATCTAATATGTGTGACCTCACTAGCCCTGGGCAGTTGCCTAGGTTTCCAGTACCAAGACTAATTTCACTGCTGTTGAACAGCCTTAAGTCCAAGCAGACAGCTGTTGTCTACTGTCAAGATGTGGGTACCACTATAGCATTCTTAGGGATATCTTGCCATTCTGGTCCTTGTTGTGGTACACAGGCAACATAGGTAGGTAGGACTGATGTGTTTGCAACCATCTCAAGAATAATATATCACCCTGAAATATATGCATGTCATGTTTTCATTATCCATTTATCTTTTGATGGACATTTGGGTTATCTCTACTTCCTTGCTATTATAAATAAAGTAGAAATCAACAATGGTTGCACATTTATATGTGTGGTAGAATACAAAGTCCTTCAATTGTATGCTTAGTAGTGATATAGCTTGGTTGTATGATAGTTATATTCTCAGTAGTAAAAAGAATATAGGATATGTGTGTTTTATTCATGTGTAGAAATATATGTATGTAATTGTGCTCTGTAGTACATGCATACCTCTGGAGGTAAAAAGTAAATTTCAGGAGCCTTTTCCAATTCCCTTCTGCCTCATCTATCTATCTATCTATCTATCCATCTATCTATCTATCTATCTATCATCTATCTATCTATCTATCTATCTATCTATCTATCTATCTATCTATCATCTATCTATCTATCTATGTATCTATCTATCTATCATCTATCTATCTGTAACTATCTATCTCATCTGTTTTTTATTTTGGGATAATGTCTTTTACTGAAGCTGGAGATCACTGGTTGGATAGCCTAGTTGGCCAGTGAGGGTCCAGGGTTCTCTCAATGCTGTGGATAACAGACAAATGCAGCTATTCCCACCCTATCCTTGGAGCTGTGATCCAAAGTCAGGTCCTCAAATGTGCAGCAGTTTATCTACTGAGCCATCTCTCCAGATTATATTTTTAATTTTTTGAGAAATTTTCATCCTGATTTTCATAATAGTTGTACTAGGTCATATGCCCATGGTAGTATATAGTGAATAGCATCTCTTTCTCTACACTGTTGCTACCTTTTGTGCTAAAGAAATGGGTAAGGGCAAGATTATACAAAAGATGTAAAGAAGTTAATGGGGGTGGGTGAGTAGAAGGATTCAAGGATCAGGGGTTCAGGAGAAAAAGGAATTAAAAAACATAAAAATAAACTTTATTTGAAAATGATAGTTAATACTGTATATGTTAACTAACAATAAGTGAAATAAACTTAAAAACAAAAAGGGAGAAATAAATTAGAGTCTACCTCAAGTTGGGGAAGGGAAAATAACAAGTTCATACTGTAGGAGAGCATGTGGGCTGGAAACTATTGCTGTGGCCATTGTAGAAAATACAGTGCATCGACTCCTAAAAGATTATGCTTAATTAAAAGAAAGAATTTCAAAAACATGCAATGATATTAATCAGGGAATAGAGTTGGGAGCCATCTGAGAAAATAAACACCTACAATTTTTAGAAGAAACTGACTTAAAGATGTTATCTGCTGAGGTAGACTAGATGGAGCTCCTTCTAGAGTACACAAAGAGGATGGAACCCATACACAACAACCTGCCTCAAGACTTCTGGAGAGGGTTGGATTCAGGAAGTCCAGATGTAGCAGAAAGGTGTGGGATTGCAAGCAGATGACTTACTTCCTCTGTGTGTCATTGTCAGAAAAGTCATGTAAGTTCCTCATCTATGTGTCTGCTTAGAAGAATTAGGATCGCTTCAGGAAATTAAGCAGCTGTAGGACAATTTCACAAGAAAGAAAACTGAACACTAGGATGTTCATGTGACAGTGTCACATGGACACTGTCTTCACAAAATTAGCATATTGAACTTGCACACATAAAACCTATAAACATGGCATGAAGACCTGAGAAGCAAAGTCAGATCAATATTCTGTTATTATAAAACCCAGGGTTAAAAGAACATCAGAGAAAACAATATATCAATACTTGTAGAAGAATATTTCTTCAAAATTTAGTGTCCTTCATGATGAAAACCTCAACAAATCAGTGATAGTCCGAGATTTTTCAATTAAGATAAAGGAGACCTACGATGGAGCCTTAGCAAGTACCACACTTTATGTTGAGACAAAACATGTGAGCACTGAGATTGGAGAGAAGGCAAGTCCATCTGTTCTTATCACTTCTAGACAAGATTGTTGTTGAATCCTTCCTACCAAAAATCTCTAGGGATCAGAGTCTTCACAGATGGATTACTAAAACCATTCAACAAAACAATTGCTTCAGTTCCACACAACATTTCCAGAAGACTGACAATAAAGCCTCAATGAGTTTAATGTCAGGCATGGTTGCACATGCCTTTAAGCTGAGTTAGATGGGAGACTGAGTCAAGAATGATGCAAGCTCAAGGCCCCTCTGAGCGACAGGCAATACATAATGGCCTTCTCAGGAAGGAAGACAAGAATAGTTTTAACACACTCAAGTTGACAAATACTGTATTAATGACCTATATAGCTACAAAGGTGATTGTGAAAGCTATTACTAAGTAAAATAAAATTGAAAGTGTTTATTCTTATGGTTCCATTTATATGAAACTTTAGGAAACATATAAATCCATAGTACTAAAAATCCAGTTCACTGGATTCCTTAGGAATGAACTGTTATGGTCACAAGAATTGAACTCTAAGAGGAAAAAAGAACATTTCAGGTAAATGAGATATAAGTTTTGGTGATAGTTTTATGGGCAAACATATATGACAAAATTCTTTAAAATTTTGCTATATATTATGTAACAATGATATTCTAGAATTTTTTAAACAGTAAATTATACAGGCAATGATAAATAGAAATAAGATATTCCATTTGCATGTATCTAGCAAAGTACTTGAATTGAAAATATATTGAACATTTTTAAAAATCATTTTTAGAGCTGATCCAATAGGAAACTGCTTGCCAGGAAAACTTGAGGATGCTGAGTTTGAATCTGCAGCACCTATGTGTAACCAGGTGTGGAGAAAGATGCCCTGAGCTTCCTGGACAGTCAGTCTAGCAGATGTGTGCTCCAGTTCAGTGGTAAACCCCATCTTAGAAACAAAGGTGAAGAGTGATAGAGAAAGACAGCCAATATTGATCTCAATCCTCTACAGACATACAAAGCTGTACACACAAACACACTCCAAAATGATTAAAATTTAAAAACTCATTCAAATTGATGAATTATTTAAATTGATATTTTAAAAACAATGGTATATTAATAACCAATAAGTATGCAAAAATTGTTATAACATTTTAATTTTCACATAATTATAAATTAAAAAGTATAATGGATTTGAGTATTCATTTGCTACGATGGCTTCAATTAAAAAATCTCATCAATCAAATTCTGGCAAAGATGAGGACTTGCACATATGACAAAGTAAAAGTGGTAGCTGTTTTACAAAAGGGTTTAAAGCTTTCTAGGAAAGCTCATCTTAAAGTCTTTATCATAGTTTACTTCCCTCTGCATGATAAAATAACCTATCAAAAGCACCTTATGGGGAAAGGATTTATTCGGTTTACAATTCCAGGTAAAATCAAAACAAAACAAAACAGTCTATCGTTTTTGAGAAGTCCAGACAGAAGGAACCTGAATCAACAGCTTACATCATATCTGTAGTCAAGAGTAGAAAATAATGAATTATTGCATTTGTGCTTAGCTCACTTTCTTCACTCTCATACTGTTCAGGATCCCAGTCTAGGGAATGGTTCTGCCCACAGTGGGCAGGGATAGGGAATGGTGTCACCCACAGTGGGCATGTCTAGGGAATGGTGCCATCCACAGTGGGCAAGGAGAGGGCATGGTACCCCCCATGATGGCCAGATCTAGGAAATGGTAGAGCCCACAGTGGATAGGTCTAGCGGTGATGTGGAATTTCTCTCTGTATGTTATGAATGTTTTATTGCTATTGGTTAATAAAGAAGCTGTTTTGGCCAACGGCTTAGCAGTGTGCAGCCAAGGAGGAAATTTGAACAGAGATATAGAAAGTAGGCAGAGTCAGGAGATGCCATGCCAATCCTTACAGGTAGGCCACAGTATCATGGAGATGCACAGATTAATAGAAGTGAGTTAATTTAAGATGCAAGAGTTGGCTAGATATATGTCTAAGCCATTGGTCAAACAGTGTTGTAATAAATATAGCTTCTGTGTGATTATTCGGGTCTGGGTGGCTGGAAAATGAATGATCAGTTTTTGTTTACATAGGAAATGGCACGTTCACAGTAGGTAGGTCTAGGGAATGGTGCCACTCATAGTGGGTAGGTCTTCCCCCTCAGTTAACATAGTCAACACAATCCTTGGGTAGTAGAGGAAATCCTGAGTTCTTAAGACTTCGAGTGGATATGTTATTGACCTAGATACCAACCTCAGGCCCATTAGAAAATGGCTTGGGATGAGGCTCAGAGGGAAATGGGAAAACTTTCCCTTTAGGTCCATGTGTGGCTGTTGAAGTGTAGGTGCAGAAGATGCCCACAGTAGCTTTCTCCTCCATGATACTTATGTCCTGAAGGCTGCTTCCTCACAGAGACTGCTCCTGCTGAGATGAGTTAAACCTCTTTTCTTGATCTATCTGTGTATCATAAACTCTGTTTCCTTTTTGTCAACATACAATAACCCTAGCTCCTTGTTCAGCTGTATACAGCAACCTTACCACTCTGTTCAACTCTTTATAATAAACACAATAAGTTTCCAGGGTTCTGCAGTTTCTTCATCAGAGAGCCCATGGTGTAGGAGGTCCTTCTGTATTTCTGTTGCTTTCATTGGTTAAATAAAGAGACTGCCTTGGCCTTTTGATAGGGCAGCCCTTAGGTGGATGGAGTAGACAGAACAGAATGTTGGGGAGAAGGGAAGTGTGGCAGACGCCATGCTTCTCCTGTCCAATATGGATCTGGTTAGAATCATGCCGGTTAGCCACATCCTCGTGGTAAATACAGATTATTAAAATGGGCTGAATCAAGATGTGAGAGTTAGCCAAGAAGAGGCTAGAACTAATGGGCCAGGCAGTATTTAAATGAATACAGTTTCTCTGTAATTATTTTGGGTATAAGCCAGCCAGGCGCCAGGAACACGGCAGGAGCTGGGCGGCCGGGACCAAAAGCAGGCTCGCTCTCTCTATACTACAAGCCCAGACTGCTCAATCCCAGTTTTCTGTCTGTGTGTATGTGTGTCCGTCTTTCCTTCATTACCTCTATATCGCCAGTTAGATTGGTCTCTGGAATTATGCTGGATATGACTTTAATACCCCCACTGACATGCCTATGGGCCAACCTACTCTAGACAATGATTCATTGAGAGTGCTTTTCAAGTTGATTCTATATTACGCCAAGTTAACAATTAAAACTAATTTCATGCTCTTTATGGTAAAACTGACTTCAACTAAAATAAAAAGAATAAAATATCATTAATTAATTCCCGCTGATAAGAGGCCTTCTCCTGAGAAGAAATGAGTCTATGTGCTGTCTTGAGAGAGAACACTTTCTGAGACAGTTGACTCTAGTCCCTGTCAATCCTGTGCCAACAAGCAAACAATCTTCCAGACACAGAGCAACTCTCTTAGCTTTTCTTTTTTTGTTAAATATTTATTTATTTATTTATTATGTATACAATATTCTGTCTGTGTGTTTGCCTGCAGGCATCAGACCTCATTACAGATGGTTGTGAGCCACCATGTGGTTGCCAGGAATTGAACTCAGGACCTTTGGAAGAGCAGGCAATGTTCTTAACCACTGAGCCATCTCTCCAGCCCTCTCTTAGCTTTTCTTCCCTGCAATCAAATCAGGAAGTTGGCTGAAAATATCTCCTAACAAAATAAGAAAATAATCAACAAGGATAGAAATCCTATATCTAAAAGATGCAACATCAGAGATAAAAGAGGAGTCCTCAAACTCACGTAAGTATAGATATGTCGATACAGACTGGGGGGGGGTGAGGAGTGCCAAGGCAGAGGCACCTTGTGGAAAGCAGTTGATCCAGGCATTTCATCTAGAACAACCTAAGGAAGTGTAAATGCTAACTGCGTGTGGAAAAGGAAAGCAACCAATCTTAGAAGACTGTGGATCATAGGCCTTACAGATGAAAACATCAAGGATGGAGACACAGGGATAAGTAGGAGAGCTGGGGAGCTCAGTTGCAGTCAAAATATAGAATAAATAGTAAAATCTTGCAAGAGTTTTGAATATCATTTTAAATAAATGTTCCCCTTAAATTCTAGATGGTTCATTTCTTTTTGTAAGATTCCTGAAGCTACTTGATTGCCAAGTCAACTTCATTTCCTTCACATAATTCATAAAGGGATAGATTTCATATCTTCTCACCAAGACTCTTATTTTATGTAAAGTATTACCCTCTTTCTATGCAAATAACCACATTGCCTATTTGCAGACCCTACAGTCTTTCTTATGTTTATGTGCACAACACTCCTTAGTAGTGGGGTTTGAGTGATTTATAAAAGCTTTCATGCTGATACATTTCAAAAAGCCTAAGATGTTTACAGCAAGAAGCATCATTTCTCCATACATAGTCAAGAAAACAATAAAGTACTAATAGAGTTTTCTCAGAAGCTTGGGAAATGTGGAATGCTCTGACTATTATAAGTGTTTTTTAGGGAGGGAAACTTCAGCTAGAAACATGGGGACCAGCTATTCAATGTCCTTGCACTGCACCCCAGAAACTTGGCATTTGCCTTGGAGGCCATGTCTTCCACTCTCTCTTGTTTTTCATGTCCTTTGCTAGAGAAAATTGTTGGGGCCACTGAGCAATCATTGTGCTTGGAGACAGAAAAGCAGCTGTTGGGTACACTTAGTTGTCCCTGCAGTGGACCTGAGGAGACCAGCTGTAATGGCTAGGGGGGTACACGTGCAAAGCCTTGTGTGCTCCTTCTCCTAATGGGATTAGATGAAAGTAAGAACAAAGTGTTAAAGGACTTTGAGATACCACCTCATTCCAGGAAGAGTGGCTATCACAAAGAAATCTGTGGAAAGATGCTTAAAAGAAGTCCCACACTAGCTCAGAATTGAGAAATAGATGGTTATTTAGAGGTAAACTCACAAATCAAATTCCTCTGCTTGAACAGAGATCAGAGACCAAATCCCACAACCGGAAAAGAGAGAGAGAGTGGACGCATGCTCTACATTAACATATGTAGTATAAGAGGCCATGCCACAGTGGGTGGGTAACCACTGGCTGTAAGACTTCCTACAGTACCTCCCCCTTTTGTTTAAATAAGAGAGTTCTAAGCCTTATACAAAATTATATACAATAAGAACAAATATATTAAATAATTATCCTCTCCTAACTAGTTTAAGTCTTAAATAATAAATAACTTGGCCAAGTCATGAGAGGAAAGTAACTACAACTATCTTATCTAGTCTTCAACTCCATTGAAGATCCGAGGAGGGAAATAATATTACTTGAGTAAGCAGAAAGTGCAATCAATCAACTTCCAAAATGTGCAATAAATGACAGAGACAATGGCTACCTGGGCAATCATCCAAAGTCTCATTTGCAACATTGAAGCAACCAACTTTGGCTAAGGCCTAGAATAACTGACAGACCATTTTCAGAGCCCGGAAAATTTTCAAAACCATCTTATCCTATCTTGCCAAGATTTGACAGTCCTGCTTATCCATTTCTGGATACCATGTGTCTTGTCAGTGGTTGAGGCATGGGCATTTCTTTGCCCAAAGGTAAGTTTTGCCAAGAAGAAAACAAGCTCCAAGTGGTGTGTCTTCAGTGCTCAACATTCTCTTGGGAATAGATCGGTGCTGCTAGGAACAATTGTATCTCACATCAACAGAACCCTAAGTTATTTAAATGCCATACTCTATAGTTCTTTGAAGTGGTTGAAGATTACCTATCTATGCAGAATATAATCTCTATGAATCTAAAGAACCTGATTAGTCTAACTATAAGTATGACAAACATAGATGACTATTGATCTATAATTCTTAATACCTATATAACTTAAAGACTAAGACTTCATATTAGAATATTATACAATGAACAAATGTGCAACAAGTGAGGACAATGACCTCCAAATGTAAACAATGTATAAGTATCTTGATCAGAGGTAGAAATGTACATTGCAATATGATAGATATATATCAATATATATGGAATGTTTTAAGCATGCATGTTAAGCATGTTAAGAAGCATGCATGTATACAATATTCAATATAATTTAAATTTGTATCAATATACAAAAATCTATACCAATGTAATTGCCTATAAATAATAACTCACAAGTATTCACTATATTACTCACTATTATTATTAGTGTGAGTAAGCTCATACTAATCTATTATCCTATCCAATTTCCCCCTTTTTTTTCCCAAAGAGATCCGTGAGCCTATAAAATTTTCCCCCAACCCTATACCAATTATAATCAACCCCTAAACTAACCCTGAGGACAAACTTTGTTGGGAGAGGGAACATCGTCTTCTAGAATTACTTCCAGCTGTCATGGGGGCGATGTTCTTTCTATGGGATCCTGTGAAAGTAAAATGAACTTGGAACTTAACAGAACTATCTGGTATACCTTGCAAATAGTCTCTGAATATTTGGTAGGGTTTTTCTGAGTTTCCTATTTGGAGCTCTGGCCAGAACATTGTAAAAAAGTGAACCATTTCAGCTAACCAAGTTGGAACCATCTTGAGCAGCTGGTACCCAAAACAGGTCTTGTAGTAGCACTATCAGCATCATGACATCATATCAACCAGGTGGAGTTGCTGTGGAGCCCCATCTTCTTCCTGGAAACTTCAGAGATTACTGAAGGAAAATTCATTGTTCACTTTTGGGATAATTGCTATTAATTTCACCAAAAAAAAAATAGCACAAGCTCTTTGCCATGGTTCATTGTCCTCCCATAACATTTTTATTTCATCATTAGTGAAAGGCACTATAATCTCTTTGGGTCTATACCTGATATTTGACAAAGTCTCAATTTACCTTTTATAATTAATTCAGAGACTTTTTCCACATAAGTTTTTAATTTTTTACTTGGTTTATGTGGTAAAAAGATCCATTCTAAGATAATATCATCCCTCTGCATTAAAATTCCTGTAGGAGAAATTCTGGAAAGCAATATGACTAAAATACAATTGAGATTTGGATTTACCCTATCCACATGTGCCTCCTGTAATTTTTCCTCAACCATTGTCAATTCCTTTTGTGCCTCAAAAATTGTCAATTCCTTTTCTGCTTCAGCTATTAATTCTCTGAGACTATTCAAGTCCTTATCACCATCTAATGTTTTGTTTAAATGAATTATTGATCAGGTGTCATCCCAACACCCAGTCGTAGACTGGAAATGTCTCCTAACAATTTTTGAAAGTCATTAAGAATCCACAACCAGACTTTCCTAATTTGTGACTTTTGTGTCCTAATTTTCTGAAAACCTATTTTATAACCTAGGTAACTGACCAAATCTCCTCTCTGTATTTTTCAGGAGCAATTTGTCATTTGCATTTTGGCAAAACTTTCTTTATTTCTTCAAACATTCTTTCTAAAATATCCATGTTTGAATCAGCAAAACATCATACATGTAATGGTAAATTATAGACTTAGGAAATTACTTATGTATTATTTCCAATGGCTGACTTACAAAGTATTGGCACAGTGTGAAGCTATTGAGCATTCCCTGTGGGAAGATAGTCCATTGATATCTCCTAGTAAGCTGAGAATTATTATAAGTAGGCACTGTGAAGGCAAATTTTTATCTATCCTTTTCTTATGAAGGTATAGTGAAGAAACAATCCTTCAAATCAATAACTATAAGAAGGCATCCTTTTGGTAATAGAGAAGGCAGAGGAATTCCAGATTTTAGAGGGCCCATAGGTTTAATTACCTTATTGACAGTTCTTAGATCTATCTCCATTCTCCATTTACCAGATTTCTTTTTTTACAACAAATACAGGAGAATTCCAAGGGCTGGTTTATTCTTCAATATGGTAAGCACCTAATTGCTCTTGTACCAGCTGTTCTAAAGCCTGCAACTTGTCTTCAGCTAGAGGCCACTGCTTAACCCATATAGGCTTCTCAGTTAACCATTTTAAAGGTAGGGCTGTTGGTACCTCTAAAGGTTTACTAATTGCTTTACGTTCTTGTACAGCCTGAATGGCTGGCAACCTTTGTGTATAGTACCTTATAATATCCTTCCCAGAATTATGAGTTCATGGAACTGTAAAAATGTTAATCTTGGTATTCCATTGCTGCAGCAGGTCACAACCCCATAAATTTACTGCGATGTTAGCCACATATGACCTCAGCTTCCCTCTTTGACCTTCTGTTCCAATACAGTCAACCTATATCATGGTTTGTTTAACTTGAGATATAGTTCCAATTCCTAGTAATTGAACATCTGCCTCTTGAAGAGGCCAATTTGGATGCCAAGATTCTGGAATAATGATACTCACATCCACACCTGTGTATTATCAAACTAACAATAACAATGCCATTTATATACACTCTTAGCTTTGGTCTTTGATCATTTATAGAAGTCTGTCAGAATGTAAATTTCCCATTTCCTATTGGAATTTTTGACTTATCCTCCATGTTTATGCCATCATCTAGAACAGTATGGTCTTTCACAGAAAGCTCTGGGTTTTTTATTTTCCTGATGAGACATGTCCTTTTGGTTTGGGGGCCTGCGAGTGGCCCCTCAATGAGTTTCCCAATGGTATTGGGTTGCCTTGTCTGTCATTTGTTGATCTGCATTCATTAGTCCAATGTTGGTTTTTGCCACATCTTCTACATATACCTGAACACTGAGTCCTCCTATTTTTGCTGTTCCCAGAGGAGATATTATTCCTAGAAATTCCTTGTCTACAATCCCTACTCAGATGTCCTATTCTACCACAATTAAAACATTTGGTATTTTGATGTCTCCTCATTCCTTTGGAAATTGCATCTCCTATGCAAGATTCAGTATTATAGTCAAGTGTCTCAATGTTCATTGTATGCAGGATCCATTCATCCATAGGTGCTGATCTAACCTTTAAAGGCCCAAGAATCTTTTTGCATTCTAAGCTGGCATTTTCAAAAGCCAGACATTCAATAAGTAGTCATCTAGCATCTGGATCTGTTACTCCTATTTGTACAGCCTTAGTTAATCTTTGTAAAATGTCAGTAAAGGATTCTCTCTGGCCCTGTTTAACCCTGGTATATGATTCAATTATTTTTCTTAGTTCTTGAGTCCTATTCCAAGCATTTAAGGCTGCTTTGTGGCATAGGGACAAGATTTCTTTATCGTAAAGAGCTTGAACCTGTGGGTCAGCATAAGGGCCTTCACCAAGAATTTGATCTTGGGAAGTCTCAAGGCCTTTTGCTTTTCCCTGTCATTCCAAAATTTTTGCCTCTTCTCTAAAATAAATTTTAAACATTAATTGAGGTCCATCATCCAGGACTGCTGAAACTAACTGAATCCAGTCATGTGGCATTGCTTTAATGCTAGAAGACCTTGTCTTTATCATCTCTCTAACAAATGCAGAATGCAAACCATAAGTTACAAAAGCTTGCTTAATTTTTTTTTAGATCATTCATTCCTATAGGTATCCATCTACCGTCTTTGGATCCTTTTGGGCCTTTAGAACTTGATGCTTTGTCAGAGTAGATTACAGGGTAGGAAGCTAAAAACCATAGGTAAGTCATCTCTGACAGCTACTGGAAATGTTGAATCCTGTCCTTGTGCCTTCTTTCCATGTTCATCAGCTCAAAAAGTTTCCTCAATCATTTCAAATCTTTTTATTATTGTCTTTTGCAAAGCCTGAATCTCCTGGATTCATTACTAGTGAATATAATTCAATATCTAGGATATATTTCTATTGATTTCATTGAGGCACCTAGTCTCTGGTCTTCATTCTGCACATGTGATTCCAAGGTCTGAAATTTCTCCTTTAAAAATAACATCTCATCCTTGGACATTACTTGAATAGTGTGCAGATTACCATCCTGGAGAGATAGCCTATCTGCTAACTTATCATAACTTTTTAACAAATTTTGATTGTCAAATTCAACAGTATGAATTCTTTCAGATAACTTCTTAGTACCCTTAGATATGGATTTAATTTTGTCTGTAAAATTAATGTCATCCATTTTGATAGTATTAATTTTTCAGGTAACTTTTGATTTTTGATGGTATTAATCTTGTCTACTAGCTGTTCATTATTAATCTGTAAAGACTGTATCATTCCTAAAAGTGCCTCATTCTTTCTTAATGATAGAATATGGAGAAGAAAAGTGAGTCAAATACCAAATAAATTGAAGTATCACCATAACCACATAAGCCTCGCATAATACAATCCATAGTATTAGCAAAAAAGTTAGTAAAAGTTTCAATATTAATATAGTCTGCCATATTGATTTATTAATTGCCTGTTATGTGATCGGGTAAACTGTAATCTTTATTGTACAGCAGATGTCATGGTTGCAGAGTTGCTACTAGAAGTAATGCAGCTGGTGGTAACAGGAATGGTCCTGGGCAGCTTTAATTTCCAAGCCAGCTTTAATTTCCTAGCCACTTTAGTTTTCCGCTTTGGTTAAATACTGAGAAATATGCTCTGCTTGACAAATTAAAAGCAATTACATCAATTCCATACAAGGAGCAAGAAAACCAAAACTCACAGGCAGGGAGCAGAAACCAGAAGCTGCACAAGTCGCCATGCAGCAAGGAACCGTACCAGGGAACATGGCAATTGTGTGTACGCTTGGGAAATTTCCAAGTTGCCACATGCAGTAAACTACACTGTGGCAGGGGCCCTACAAAAAAACTGCTTAGGTCAAAGTAAGCCAAGCAGACAGGGTTGGGAGACTGTCTGGTTTGTGGACCAGCTAGGCCGTTAGGTGCATATGGATATTAGTTAGCTCTCAATAAATATAAGATCAAAAAGTTGGCTAGAATCAGAATTCATAATATTAAGTGAGGTCACACTATTCCATAAAGAAAAAAATCCCTCCTCATAAGCAGATTCTAGCATATAATGTGTACAGGTCAATATGTAAGAATCTGTATGGGTATATACAGTATGCCATTAGACCAAAGACCAAGAAAAAGTAATATTTAGTGATGAAGAAGAACAAAATGCAAGCAAGACACCAGAGTAGTAGAGAAAGTATTTGAAACTGATGGTTTTTCTAGTAACTGCTCTGCATAGCAAGTTTTCTTTGTATGGTGGGTGGATGACCTAGAATGGAGTTGAGAGTCAAAGTGTAAAATGGTTTCAGAATAGCTGTTCCAACTCTACAGAGTTCATTGAAATAGACTGGGATTTGGGGACTGGACAGATATTCTACTTGGTTATTGAGTTTTATTTGTTTATTTTTTGACAACTGAACGCAGGCTAGGATCATCTAAGAAGAGGGAACATCAATTGAGAAAATGCCTCCATCAAACTGGATTTTAGGTCAATCTGTGGAACATTTTTATAATTGATATGGGAGTGTAGTTGTTTTTACTCTTTGGCCCTTTGGGTGGCCTGCCACTCAACTCCGAAATAATCACATGGATTTATTCCCTCTTATGAATGGCTTAGCTTGGCTTATTTCTAGCCAGCTTCTCTTAACTTAAATTATCACATCTACCTTTTGAGTCTGGGTTTTTGCCTTTCTTTATTTCTGTATATCTTTTCTTCCCTTCTTATCCTATGTCTGGCTGTGTGGCTGGATGACTGGCTCCCAGTATTCTCCTTCTCTTCCTCTCTCAAATGTATTCTCTCTGCCTACCAGCCCTGCCTATTCCTCTCTCCTGCCTAGCTATTGACCATTCAGCTCTTTATTGGACCAATCAGGTGTTTTAAACAGGCAAAGTAACACAGCTATACAGAGTTAAACAAATGCAACATAAAAGAATGCAACATATCCTTACATCATTAACAAGAGTTTCACAGCATAAACAAATGTAACATATCTTCAACTATAATTCCACAACATGGGAGGGCCCAGATCACTGTGGGTGACATCACTCCTAGACTGGTGGTCCTGAGTTGTGTAAGAAAAAAGACCAAGCAAGTCCTGGGGGAGCATGACAGTAAGCAGTGTTCCTGCACAGCCTCTGTTCCAATTCCTGCCATGAGTTCTTGCCTTGGCTTCCCTCAATGATGGACTGTGATCAGGACCCTCCCCACAGGCTGCTTTTCTTCCTGTTTTCTACCATACCAGCAGAAACCTAACTAATCACAAAGTCTTTTAGTGGCTACCTTAATTAATTCAGCAGTTGTGTGTGTGTGTGTGTGTGTGTTCATTACAATAAAGTTTTCTTTATTTAAAGATGGAGGAGGAAGAAGGTTTAATGACTATAGTGGAAGCTAAAATCAGGAAAGGGTGAAAGATGATGTCATGGGTCATGGACACCCTGTGCTCATTTGATTAACAGATTCAATCTTTTATTTAATAGCAATAAAGTTATTTTTGTTGTTGTTTTGTTGTTTGGTTTTTGTTTGTTTGTTTGAACCAGCTCCTATCCCTGGTCTTAGGTATGTAGGATTAACAAGGTAAACTTATTTTTATGGTTTTTGGTTTGGTTTTCTTCTTCCCCCACTTTGTAATTTGGTTAGTAGGAATCAATGCAATGAAATAAGAAGTAACATTGTGGTCACTCAGTACAGCCCTATAATCCAGTTCCAAGGGAGGTTGAAGCAGGGGGATTACCATACCACATCCAGTGAGCCCTTTCATTTGCAGTCATTTAATTCATCCTTTATAATGAATGGGCTTCTCCAAGTGCTTGGGGATGCTCTGATAAATCAACGAGGGGCTTGTCGGAGCCCCAATCTATAGCTTGTCTGTTAGAAGTGGTAAAATAACCTGGATGTTTTCCTGGACATCTGAAGTGAGGGGGGCAGCTTTGGGGATACCACCATGGGGCCAGACACTATTTCTGGGTTAAGTGTCAAAGCTGTTTTGGCTTACAGGTCACCCAGGTGGTTCCCACTGCTTTAGAACTGCTTTCCTGGAAGACAGGGACACACTGGCTCAAGTCAAAGACAGAGGTGCATTTCTTGCTAAAGGAAACTATTTGGGACCACAAAGACTACAATCTTGCAATCTTACTCATATGTGTCTTATAGAAATGTGCATTTTTGTGGTGGAGAGTAGAATAGTGTTTACCAGACACAGTGGAGAACGGAAGTAGGTAGAAAGGTAGAGAGCTTGGCTAGCACATACCATGTTAGATAGGAAAAAGAAGTGCTGGTGTTCTGTAGTCAAAAAGGACATTGTAACTGCGACAGTGGATTCCAAATGACCAACATTTAAAGTGATGTATATAGTAGGCATAAATGAATTAAAAGTCACATTTTAATTCTTATATATGTAATTATTATATCTCATCCAAAAACAAGTTAAAACATAATGGGTGGTCAGCAGAGAAATATCTGGGAAGAACAGTCAACCTGGACTGAGAACTGAGCATTGAGCCCTGTGGAAAGGCATTACCTGGAAATTCATCATGGAAAGTGTAGCCACCCAGTGTGGGGAGGAGAATGATGAACTCGGGGTCCCAACCAAGGACAGTATGGCTGGGCAGTGGGAGAGAATAAGTGAGTGGCCTCCGGAAAAATGGCTGGAGATGGAGACAAGTTGCCAGGCCTTAGCAAATCGTCTCAAAGGAGTCTGCAACTGTGGCCTTATTTGGGAAATGGGTCTTTTCAAGTGTGATTTACTTAAGAATCACAAGATGAGGTCATCTTGAATCAATGCAGATCTCAAAGCCAAGACCAAATATCCCTAGAAGAGAGCATAGAAAAGAGTCATGAAGATTAAAGCCATGCAAATATTGGAGCCTCCTGAATCGGCAGTGATAAGAAATGCTTCCCTGGGTACTTTCATTGCAGACTCCTGTACCCCATACTGGGAGAAGAAACAAATATACTGTTTTGTGCCACCTAATTTCTGGTGATTTGTTATAAAAACGAACACAGTTGCTAATGGTTCCATCTGTTTTCTTTTCTTAGATTCTTTCTGTTTTGGAACAGCCTGGAAACAGCAGGTGGATAAGAGAGAAAGGGGAGGACGGATGGCAGACTCCTGAGAAACCAGAGAGAAACGGGAGGACGGATGACAGACTCCCGAGAAGCTAGAGAGAAAGGGGAGGACAGATGGCAGGCTCCCGAGAAGCTAGAGAGAAAGGGGAGGATGGCAGGCTCCCGAGAAGCTAGAGAGAAAGGGGAGGATGGCAGGCTCCTGAGCAGCCAGAAGCCTGGCTGGGGCCCCTCCTGTGCCATGCTACACCAGCCCTGGTTTCAGAATGCAGCCAAAGGCTCACATTGCTTATTTCAGAGATAATGGTTTCCATGAGTTAGGGATGCTCAGTCCTTAAAGGATGCATTATTTTTAATGTCTTGGATACTTTTGGTCCCTCTCAGATGTTTGAACAGTTGCATTTAGTGTGTCAGGAAAACAGCTTTTGTTTTTGCATTCGTTTTCCATTTTGTTCTACCTCTTGCCTGTTGTCTGTATTAACCAGGGTTCATAGAATAACAGAACTTATAGAAGGAATCTCTCTCTTTCTATATATATATGGAAAATATGGAAAAATGGATTATATATATTCATATATTTCTATATATGCACACACCACACAATATATATACACACTTATATATGTATGTATATATCTATACATACATATATATATATATATATATATATACACACACACATATGAATTTGTTGGAATGACTTAGAGGCTTAGAGGCTGCAGTCCAGCTAATCTAACAATGGCTAGCTGTGAATTAAGAAAGTCCAGATATTCAGTAGTAGGTCAGCCCACAAGTTTGGATGTCTCAGTTGGTCATCTGTGTATGCTGGAATCACAAAGAAATCGGCCAATGAAGAATAAATTCCTAGGATAGTGAGGGCAAGCAAGCAAAAATCAAAAGCTTCCTTCTTTGATGTCCCTACATAGATTTCCAGGAGAAGATTTGGCCCAGATAAAAGGTGTATTTTCCCACCTCAATAGCTAGATGAAAGATCTGGATTAAAAGTAAATTTGCCTACTTTAAAGCAAATAAAAAATCTCTCACAGGTGTGCCCTCCATTTTCGGATTGTAATTCATTCAGATGTAGTCAAGTTGACAACCAAGAAGAGTCAACACAAGTACATGCCTTGTCAGTTTGACATACAATCACATGTCCTTACGTCATGATTAATTTCTCAATGAAAACAATAACCATGTCATAACAACAGCTAAACATAACTATCTCTTATACAAGCACAAGCACATTATATATTTGCTCAGGCCATAATTATGCAAACATGATTTAACTATCCCTCATACAACCACAAACACATTATAAATTTAGAATAGGTGGCAATGTCCCTTGGGGGACAGTCTTTTAGTACCTCAAATTTAAATATAATAATCTGTGGTATTCTATTAATAGATTTTATAACACATGATAAAGATATTTAAAGAAAGTACAAATATCTGTACAAAAACATTCTTAACAAAATACAACAGAAATACTCATGACCTCTATAATCCTTATTTCTTCAACTGTTCATGTGGCCTTAGCTGGTATGTATAACTCCCTTCCTAAAATACCCATTCTGTATTTTTTCTCCTCTTGACAACAGCCTCAGCAGGCTGTGGCTCTTTTCCTGCAGCAGTGACCCATATCACCTTCATTCCTGATGGGTCTGTACTCTTTGTCATCCTGCCTGGATTAGGCTGTTGTAGTTTCCCATTGACTTTAATCACAGGACATGGAGCACCAAGAGGTGGCCTAAAGGATCTCCTACACTCCAGACACAGACCTTCTTACCTCCATTTTCCCCATAGTAATCTGAATCAGTCACCCCTCCAGACAACGTTATTCCTTTCTTAGCCTGTTGGTTTAAGGACATCAGAAGACAAAGTGCCCAGAGGGAAGTCCGAGCTTCCAGTTTGATGGAATGTTTGTTGTGTCTCCTGGAGGGAGTGCTCCCCCCTCTGGAACCAAAACTTCTAGACCAACAGAACTTAAGGTTGTGAGAGCAGGAAGCAAAATTTTTCCTAGTGGGTCACTAAGAGTAATAGTGAATGGAGCTGTCCTCCTTTCCACCTCTTCCTTCCTGGACCCACGGAATCTGGCTATGGGAGAAACTGCACAATATACTGGATGCTGATTCAAAGCATGTACTGCCTTCTGGAGAACACTGCCCCTTCTTTTTAGCTAGGGTTTTTATAGTCATGACCATGACAACTCTTATAAAGGAACACATTTAACTGTGGCTGGCTTTCAGTTCAGAGGTTTAATCCATTGTCATCATATTGGGAAGAATGATGGCAGACATCATGCTGGAGAAAAAGCCAAGAGTTCTACATCTAGATAGGCAGGCAGCAGAAACACACACACACACACACACACACACACACACACACACACACACACACACACACACACAGGACCTGGTTTGAACTTCTGAAGCCTCAAAGCCTGCCCTGGTGACACATGTCCTCCAACAAGGCCATACCTACTCCAACAAGGCCACATGTCCTAACTCTTTCAAATAATGCCACACTCTACAAACCTTTGAGGAACATTTTCATTCAAGCCACCACACTGCCTATCAAACTTTGTCCTCGCAGACGGGAGGAAGGATGTTAACCTCCAGATCCTAGGGCAGAATTTCTCACTCCAGTTCTGAAGTGGCATCTTCTTCCCCAAAGGAGTGGGAACTGGGTCGAAGGTAGCCGTGAATCATTTTCTTTGAAAATTATTTGTCCCTGATGACTGGTATGTATGAATGTTGTCTTCCTCCAGGAAACCCAGGCATGCTTCCTTGAAGATATTGGAATGGACCTCAAGGGATGCTTTCTCAACTCTCGAGGGAGGTCATAAGGCAATCATTCTAGAGTTACCACTGCGGCATGCAGCAGAGGACTAGAGGGTTTGGATGCCCATCCTGGTGGAATGTGTGGCCAGTTCCATATTTATTTGTTTAGCTGTAAGAAATCTCACCCAGAATGGAGCTGGAAAGAAAAGAATGATCACGATGTCAGCCAAGCAGGTCCACCAGCAGCAGAGCACCAGAGGAGGACCTGCAAGGGGAGGCTCAAGAGGGAGAGAGAGGAGAACTGCACAGCAGAGAGGCTGCCGCAGCCAGAGCACAGAAGACCTGCTGCCTAGAGCTGAGTGCCTAGAGCCACCAAAGCACAAACCCAGACAAGCCGGAAATCTTCATGTCCTAGTTACTCTAGGTTATTGACATATTCCTCGAGTGGCAGCAACCTACTCACCCTCCTTTTTATATGATAAATCAAATCCTGACTAATAGAAGACGTGTTCAAAATCATAAAAGGTACGTGCACTTTAAGACGTTACAACAAGGGGCTTGGAAGATGGGGAGCTCATGACCACTTAGGTCTCCAGCTCAGGGGGCCAGGATCTCTCTGATCTCCTCGGGCATCTGCACTCATGTACAGATACCCATGGACAGATACACACACCTCACTTAAAATAATGATAATAATATTAACCATGCTTGATAACAAAATCAAAGCTCACTCACCAATGTCATCAGATGTCTCTGGACTAATGTTAAACTGGTCACATAGAATACCATCAAGCCCAGACCCATCCAAGAACATTCTCAAATTCTCTGTTCTTTTACTATGCTGAGAATTTCTGAACCTTGGATGCCTTTCATAATTGTTCATGGTGATTTACTAGGTTGGGTGTATCTCAGGATTACTCTGTCTTATCACTTGAGAGTGAGACCAAGAATTCTGTAGGTATCCCATGCAGTTTGTTCAGGCTTCCATTCTACTCCTATGCAAATTCTTCATCAATCCAAAGTCTACCAAAAGCTGAAGGGAATAGCTGCAGAAATGGAGCACACAGTCTCAGGAAACATTAAATAATGTGTAAGTAGGAGGCCTTCAGGGCCAAGGAGTGTGAGGGGAAGAACTCTCAAAAAGGCGAGGTCGCATGGGACTGAGAGGGCGGGGCTGAGAGTGAGAGGAAGGAGGGTAGCAGGATTGTGTGTTGGGAGCCCTGTGGTCTAGTTTCAGATCAGCATATGAATGCTTGCCCAATGTTTCTCCATAAGGCAAGACTCACGATGATGGTCTCCCACTGGGCAAGAGCCAGTGGACCTCGAGACAGCACAGAATCCTGCTGAGACCATGCAGTCTGCATGTTCTCTTCTCTCTCATAATATTGATGATTCTTTAGGCTGTTTTCAGTGTCTCTTTGTCAGTCATGCAGGGGACAGAGATGATCATCCCCTGAAACCCCATGTTTTTCTCCAATATTTCCCACTAAAGCTCGTCAGAAGTGGCTGCTTCTCAGGTTTCTTATCTAAAAATACTAGTTGTCACCCAAGACCCTGAGGATGTTTCTGATTCAGTGCTGACAATATCAGAGGCAATAAAAGTTAATGGGCACATATAAAGGAAGCAACACAGGGGACATTAATTACATCTCCTAATTCTGGATAAAAACATTAACATAGAAAAATAGTGTCTTATCCAAGTTCACCCTTTATAGAAAGGCTTAGGCATGAAGAACCCTTTTGTAGGAACAAGGGAACATTTGGAAAAATATATAAACTGTATGCATGAATTTATGGCAAGTTATCACTATTTCTGTAAATATGTTTGCTAAGTTTTGAATGATATTGTTCTTGAGAATGTGTACCTATGTTTGTCACCTTTAAGCTTTGTAAGGACAGGATGTGGCTTGCTTGATATTTAGCCAAGGTACAAAAATGCTGAGGGTTGTTTTTGGTTTAAAGGTTGTTTTGATGTAAAAGTTGGGGGAAAATGTATTTAATCTTGGAGGATGGGGAAAACATGCGTGTTTTTGAAGTATAAATGAAGATGACTTGAGCTATTCAGGGCCGGCCCCTTGTGTGAAACTCATCCAGTGGTTTAACAATTCTTCGGGCTAATGCCCTTCCCTGTCTCAGGACCTGAAACTGGTTGCAGTGGGATCACAGCAATTGTATAGAACCAGTTCTTGAAGTGGTTTTGTCCCAAGTATGCCAGCTTCAGTGGTCTACCCTACCAGCCTGTTAAATAGATTTCTATTTCCTGGTAGTCAGCGATAGCTATTACATACTGATATTCTGCTGTCTTTGAATAAAAGATCGCAAGGAAAACATTTGCAGGAGCAATTTGTTGTTGATGAATATATATCCAAGGAAGTTTTTCCTCAAGGCTTATCTGAAGCAATTTCTTTGAAGGAGAAGAAATTCCCAACAGAATTGGTCTCATCCTGGATTGAGAGCTTCATAACACAGGCCAATTCCAAAGAAATCCTCAGAGGCCACACGTGAGCAAGGCTCCCACAGAGGAAATCAACAACATTTAATGGACTCTTTTAGAGAATGACATGTTTCTCTTTTAAAAGAAGGGGTTGACCTAACAATTGCCGAATCGAAAACAGGGCAGCAAGATAAACCAATACATCATCTGCTGTAGAGCCTGGCATGACATCAAAGGCTGAAGAGCGCCTCACTTGATAGAGGGATGGTGAACAGTCAGGCTCATGTCAGTGCAATCCATGCTGCGTTCCATGTGTTAGAAGCATCCTGCCCTAACGAAGTGCTGTGCACGCTTGTTACGACTGGTTCACTTGCCTGTCTAAACATCTGGCACTCCTGTCTTCAGCTTCCTTCTGTATAAATAGTGTTACAGTGAAGCAGGGTCATGTGCTCATTGTGACTATGCTCTAAATGACTCAGCAAAAGGACAATGGTCACCTGGTGCCTCTTTGAAGGCTCAGAGCTAATCCCAAGAGGTATGACCTTGGGTGGTGGCTTGAAAGTGATTGTCTCCCATAAGCACATATGGTAGAATACTTGGTTGCTAGTTAGTGGAAAGGGGCAAAGAACTCTGGCCTTTTGGGAGGATACTTTGAGGTTTCAAAAGCCCACTGCATTACCAGTTAGCTCTCTCTGTATTGTACTTGAGGATCAAGATATAAGCTTCAGCACCATTGCCTGCCTTCATGTTGCCATATTCCTGCCATGACAGTCATGGATTCTAATCCTCTGAAACTGTAAGGCTTAACATAGAAGGTCTTTCTTCTATTAATTGCCTTTGTCAATGAGTCTGATCACAGCAATAAAAAAAAGTAACTAAGACACCTTGTAATGGTTATCTGAAGAGCAGGAAGAGGAAGCCATGTTTACCTCCTCCATGCTCTCTGGCTCTTGCTGTTAGCTGGATTAAGAAAATGATGAGGCCTTAGGAGCCTTAAATTCCAAGTACAAGAGGGTTGACTGTCATGCTGACACCTGTTGTGTGACAAAACTTTTCCTGGGGAAGCACTATACACACGCCTACCCGCCCAAGTCAGGGAGTTCTGAACAGACCAAAGTACCGATACCACCAAAGTTCAACTTGGAGAACCAAAGAGTTTACTGGTGTTCTTACAGGAATATGGGTGATGGGTTACTTAAAGGAACGGAAATTATTCAAAGACAGATGCATCACCAAAGCCCACCCTAGCATGGGCTGACAGCTCACAAAAATTGGGAGCCTAGAACACACTGCCGAGCCTGCAGAACGTTCAACAGGTTGGAGAGCGTCCTTTCTTAGTGACTATTGGGCTAACCCTCTTCTAGGCAGCTCGCTGGCCTCTGCTTCTTCCAGGCAGCTGGTCTGGTCTCACAGTCTTCTTTGCAGCTTGGCTTGTCTAAGAATGATGCTCAGCAGTCTTTATCGCTTACTCTGGCAGGGAGGGTCCTAGTGAATTTGTCAGCTTCAGTGACTTCCTGAAACTATTTGACTTGCTTACTTTATAACTTAAGGAGGTTAGGAGCTTTTCTGCAGGATGTAATGTTAAAATATCAGAGGAAGCTGCTACACAGCAACATCTAGCACAGATCAGTCTATAAAGGAGAAATTAGCTTCAGGTCACATATTACAATCTGCTTGTTACAATGAATCAGCCTCCTCAAACTCATCAAACAGGCACATGCATTTTAGGCTCAGCCTGTAGAAAATAGTGGTCTGTGGGTTATTCACAAAGGGACAACTCAACTCAGTTGGACCTCTAACCTGCACCTAACTAGGCCAGCGGCAGCTTAGTCTGGCTCAGACATTTAAACTATGGGAAGCAGCTTGAACTTGACCCAAGTGCAGATGCATACGAAAACGAACAGTGTTTTAAGTAGGGAAGTGATATGGGAAGGCTTGCATTTCAGAGCGGCCAGTTGTACAAGTTAGAAACTAGAGACACTGGGGCAAGAAAGTAAGGGAGAGATGGTATAGACAGAGTGTGGCAGATGTGCCCAAAATACTTCAAGGAAAGAAAAGGTGGAGTAGAGTGTGAGTATTTACCAGATATCAGTGGAAGCAAAGAGAGCCTGCTCCCGAGATACACACAGAGTGAATTAGTTACTGTGATAGGACACCATGATGAATGCAGCTAATAGGAAGGGTTTATTTGTCATATGGTCCCCAAACCGTAAGGGTCCATTCTGAGTGGGATACATGGAAGTGAGCAGCAGACAGTGTGGCTAGAGCAGAAGCTAAGGACTCACATCTTGAACTGCAAGTAGGAAGCAGAAAGTGAGCTCAGGATGATGTGAACGTTTAATTTAAGCAGCTACATCTAATGGCATACTTTCTCCAACAAGGCCATGCCTCCTAAACCTCGTAAATAGTACAGTCAATTGGGAACCAAGTGTTCAAATGCTGTAGATTATGGGAGATATTTCTCATTCATACTGTCACGGAGATATATCTAGGGAAGGAGAAAAAATGACCAAAGGGGAGGTGAAAAAGTGAGGTTGTAAGGAGTGGACTGTAAACAGAGTCTAAAAGACCTAAAGGGCAAAGGAAGGGAAGCCCTGGTATTCAGGTAATAAGAACCATGGCTGTGGGCAGTGGCAAAGGGCAGGAACAGCTATGGCATGAGGTTGTGGGGACAAAGCATGCCAGACAACTCCTTCAGGACCTTCTGTTGGAGCAAACAAGCATGTGAAGGAAGAAAAATAGAGATTGAAGGAATGTTCTTTTTGCTTTTATGTGTGTCGTTCTTTTAACATAAAGAAATTGTGCCAATGCCATTAGGAAGGAACATGAAGTGAGCAGAGAGAATCTCAGAGCAAGTGACCCATGAAGATGCTGTCCAGGTAACCCCTGCAGCAGTGGTGGGGAAATTAGCCATAAGCAGAAGAGAAAAGAGGAAGAACGACTGGAAGTACCTCATGTTTGGCAGGTTATATGGATGGATAATGTGAGCCAGAACACTTACATTGTCTGTGAAAAGAACAGCAGAAGCATATCTTCAGCATGCTGTTATCATTCCTAATAGTCAAGGGAAGTAAAATTGCTCTTGCTAAGAGTGATTCAGAGGAGTCATACACAGGAAACAGTCTAACAGGATCCAGAGTAAAACTTGAAAAAATGGCTCAATTATACGATCTAGTGGCTCACAATGCAGGCTTTTGAGAAGAGGAAAGCTTTGTTTTCCAGTTCTCCTGTGCTATAGCTGTGTGGTTGTCCAGTTCTCCTGTGCTATAGCTGTGTGGTTGCTCCAGTTTCCTTGTACCAGAGCTCTAGTAGGAGAGCCGCTTGTTTGCTTCCTGGCTGCCCAGCACAGGAAATAACCACACAGGAACTGTATTAATTAAATCACTACTTGGCCTATTAACTCTAACTTCTTATTGGCTAGCTTTTACATCTTAATTTAACCTATTTCCACTATTTTATATTTTACCACAAGGCTCATGGCCTACCAGCAAGTTTCCAGTGTGTCTGTCTCTGACAGTGGTTCCATGGCTTCTCCCTAACTCCACCTACTTTCTTCCAGCATTCAGTTTAGTTTTCCCCACCCAGCTTTACTCTACCCTATCAGAGGCCTGAGACAGTTTCTTTATTAACCAATGGTATTCACAGCGTACAGAGGGGAATCCCATATCACAGATTGTGGCTGTACCCAGACTGCAAGACTACTTCAGAGCATCAGAGATAGGTACAGGGTGGGGCAAGCATTAGCCTTCAGAAGGCTTTGGCTTTATCATCATCACCTGTAGAGCCAATGAAGGGATGCCTTCCTGTCTCAAGGGTGAAAATTCAGGGACTGCAGGTGGAGCTGAAGAGGTTAAGAATGCTATGCCCTTAGGTCTTGGGAGAAACCAGGTTTCAGTAGAAACTCTTTTCTGTGATAGTGTGGAATGAAGGGAAGAAGGAAAAGAAGCTGAAATCAAACACACACAGCTGCCCTCTGGCTCCTCTATCAGCTTTCACGTGCGTGCATGCCTTTGACACTCTCCGGCTCCTGTATCAGTTTCGCACACATTGTCGCTGTCACCTCTGAGGCCACGCACGTCTGCTATCCTGCCTTTTCACAGCTTTAGTGTGAAGGCTGGTTGGGAGCTGTCAGCTCAGAGGCATGTGACACACAGTACTGCTTATGTGGTTTTCGAATTTCCAAATCTTTAACGATTCTGATTCTTAGATGCATTTTAATTGTTATTTAGGATTTTCACAGGCTGGTGGGGGGGGGGGAGAATTAAGAAACAAAATGTGACTGTTGCTGTTTAGCAAAGGTCAGTGACACCATGTTGTAGGAATATCGGCATCTTTGAGAGTAGCACAGCCTTACTTGGCTCTGTTGTGCTTGACTTGAGAAGCCAGGGTCCCAGAAACTCAACAGGGATGAAAAGCATTCTATACCAGAAGCTTCCAGGTTCTAGTCTCATAGACTCAAAGAATGAAATTCATGAACCAATTAGGGAGAGTTTTAGAAAAAAGAAAGTACTTATTATGGGGAGTTTAAGAGTGGAAGGCAGAGCTCCTAGCCAGCAGGAGCCTCCCCAGTAGGGCACCCAGGGCATTAGGGGATGAGCTGGTCAGTCCAGTTTTCTTCAAAGGCATCCATGCCCTCTCATCTTTGGTTGTGTCCTCAGTATCATTTCTAGGACAGGGTTACTCCTTTAGGGGGAAGAAAAGAGAAACCTCAGACCCCTTCCTGATGTCTCCAGCCTCAGACCAAGCAGAAACAGAGACAGCTTCAGCTTGGATCCTTCTGGTCCTCCAGCAAGGACATGGCTCTGATACTGGTCAAGACATTTCTGGCTTTTGAACCACAAAGAGACTGGTCATTTTTTGGTGGGGGGGGGGTCTTTTTATCCCAAACTGACTAAGCAGTTTCTACCCCTTGTTCATATCAAGGATCATAACAAGCATCAAGTTCATAGCAGTGTTACTTTACTAGAAACCCCAGCCCCAGGAATATTTGGAAGTGTAAGCGTGTAATGATGGATATTGTAATTATCTACAGTGTATTATTGCCAAAGCTCATTGTTGATGCTACCAGCTTAAGGCTGGGGTTCTCCGTCAATTGTCACACAGTTCCGACATCAGTTCACCAAGCTCTGCTCACTGGCTGCACTGAACACTCACACTTTTCTGGCAGGGGTCAGCTGCACTAGGTCGCTTTGCTCACCATGCAGGGCCAGAGGGCTGGCAGTGGGGATGGCTGCCTGCAGTGAGTACAAAAATCACTAACTGAAGATCCGATGAGTTGGAGTTCATCTTGGCTACTTTTTTAAATTACGCAGATAGAAAAATCCACAAGAGTTGAGCGTTTAGATGACATTACATCAAGCCACGGCACAGTGAAGGCAGGACATTAAGGGAGACCAGGGGTGTGGCCACGGCTCTGCTGCCAGTTTCAAGCCCAGGGACACATTCCACTTGCTTCTGTTAAGAAGTGTTGCTCTGAGCTCGGAGCAGGGAACAAAGTGGCCTGCAGAGAATAAAGGCCTCCTCCAGCTCCAGAGTCACCTTGGGTAATAACACAAGGAACTTGCTGCTCTATTCAGTGAAAAAGGAGCCTCATGAGCAAATCACGAAAGCTTGAAGATTGCAACAAGAACCTTGCACTCCTGATGCTTAAAATAGCCTTTTCAGTTTGCAAAGCGGTAGGAAAATGACCCTAATATATGTTGTAATTTCCATCTCTATACTTGAGAGGGTTGTTCCCAAGCCTTTCTATTCAACTCATTATGATCCCAAAATAGCATATACGGAAAGTTGTAGCCTTGAATGAAAACCCCAGCCTTTAAATTAACATTTTGATTGAGGTAATGATGACATACATTCTTGTAGAAAATATAGAGAAACTGAAAGCTTTAGAACCTATTTTTTCCTATGAGACAGTTGTCGTTACCAGTGTGATTTACCTTCTGAGAGTTTTCATCCGTTCCCCTCCATGCAAACAGTGAAAGGCACACAGGTTTCTAACATTGTATAGAGCCCTAAAGCAACCATATGAATATTTTTGTCTTCCTTGTTACTGAACACAATTCAAAACATAATCAGCAAATACTATTTTTTATTTTACTGTAAGTGCATATAGAAAATTCAAAGTGATATCAATTTAATATTCTTTTTTTGCATGTGGTGACTATCTATAGCCAGCAGTGGGTATGAGTTTTATATGTTTATTGCATCAATATTCATATGATACAAGCAGGACTGAAAATAGTACATGCATCTCTCTTTCTAATTCTTCCACATATTCACATGCACACACACACATAGATTCACTATAAACACATACATACATTCAAATATATGATTATGAAATGTGCTCAGAGTTTTATAACATTCACTTTTATAGAACAACATATTGTGACTCTCTCCCAAACTTCCCTCCTGTGACTTCATCCCATCTAAGATGTCATTAAACTGATTTCCAGAGCCAGCTAGCCAGTTCACTCGGTAGAGTGACTTGTATGAAAGAGAAGGCGAGAAATTACTCACACAGATTGTCTTCTGACCTCCACATGTGAGTTATAGTATGTGTTTGGGGTTTGGGAGACCATGTATACACAGAAGAAAAGAAAGGAAGGAAAGAAGGAAGCAAGAAAGAAAGTATGGAGGGAGGGAGGGAGGGAGGGAGGGTGGGAGGGAGGAAGGGAGGGAGGGAAGGAAGGAAGGACTTCCAAACATGCAGAAGAGCATGGCAAACTTAGTGAATCATACATTATACCCTGTTAGATACTCTGCTTAAATTCTATATTTATTGGCGGCAATGATTCCCACCATTCTACACGGAGGTGGGTGGCTTCAGGGCACTCCGGCATACAGTGAGCACCTTCCTGCGGTAGAGGGCCTCTATTAGTTGCCTGGAGACATGCAAGAGCATGTCTGGCAGCAGTGGCAGGATTACTTTGGCTGCCCAAAGTAATTACCTATGGTGATCAGCCAAGGCCCATGGTTGGAGCTCTGTACTGTTCACCACGGTTCTTTAAACCCTTGCTCTATGACACTGTAGAACTCTGACCTTGAACAGTGTCACATGACAGGATTTTTGATTCCTGCAGCATGAAGTCAGTTAATATTCAGCTGAAATTTGTTGCAGTGCAAGAACATCAATTTTGTTTCAGAAAATGGTTTGGATTGAAATTTTCACCCCTAAATGGCGTACTCTGAACATCTAATCCCCTTGCTACTTGATGTGAGGGCCACATAAGACAGCATACACTGGTACCATGTAAACACTCTGTGAAAATCCAGAAGTTTGGAAGAAAACACTGTATTCAAATTCTATATGAAATTGTCTTTGCTTGTAGTCTAAGTCATACCCAAGCCTGTGCGAAGGACACATCGAAAGGACCATCTGGCTCCCCTAGAGTTCAGTCCCCACCAAGTAAAGCTAGGAAAGCACAGGAGACCAGAGCTGCCATGAGGCAAAGAGAGTTTATTTGTGCAATGGAGCAGCAAGTGCTTCTCAGCTTTTACATCCCCATTACAAGTCCTCTTTCTAAGGGTGGGTGAAGAGAAGAGGTTGGAACTTCTACTTAAGACACCAGCTCACAATCCTGAAAGTTCAGTATTCTGTGTGAATGGCGCGATGCCAACATTATTTCATCTGAGCATTAACAGAGCTTTGTGACATAAACGAGGAAGTCACTCATCCCCATGTTTGAGAGGCTCATGAGATATGTAAACCGCCATCTTCTGAGTTCTAGTTCACCATTCCGCCCTCTGCATTTCTGCCTTCCCAGAGCAAAGAGAAGCTGGCTCTAAATAAAATGCTGAACAGAGTCACAGGTGACACAGCTTGGTGAAGGAACCACTGACCCATGAGGTTCCTGCTGTACGGTATGCCTTCTGTGCAATGTGTGCTGCCTTCCAGGAGTCTGAGTCTGGCCTTCACTCCCTGTGCAGCTCCTTTTGAATTGAAAGCCAGCCTGACAAAATCATCTAAGAGAGCAGAGCACTTATGCCAAAGTCTCTCTTCTCTCATTGTGCTAAATGAAATAAAGGAATGGCTCACCCGAGGCCCTTTACAGGAAGAAATGGGGCATGGCCTGTGAGTCAGTGGCGTGTCGTTTACCCACACCTGTTCCTGGCTCTCTGAGGACTGTCTTCATGGCCATGGAGCTACAGG
The DNA here is from genome assembly GCA_004026605.1 of Ondatra zibethicus. NCBI lineage: Eukaryota > Metazoa > Chordata > Mammalia > Rodentia > Cricetidae > Ondatra > Ondatra zibethicus. The sequence goes on from PVIU01017054.1 coordinate 38,192, forward strand.
AGCACTTCAACAATCAGTTTTTAGCCATAAAAATAAAGAAAAATAATCTCTCCATGGAAGTGAAGTCAATGAGTTTAGTGCAGTATGAAGAGACTTTCATCTCACATGCACTCAGACAAGAAGAAAGGAATAAATTGCACAATGTCCTCGTGTTTGCTCCTCGTGTCCCAAGTCTGTGAGGTCTTGAAAACCTTCCTTTTGGCCAGTGTGGTCCCCTCATCTAAATGTCTATAGATTCCTGACTAATGCCTTTACAGAGACAGACAGATCTTGCTATGTTTGACCCAGGTAAATTTGGTGTCAGTCTCCTTTAATAATGTATATATTACCTCAATGATAGGAGGACATCTTATTTTACATATTTAATTGGTTTTTGAAAGTTTAAAAGTTCACGATGGGTCAGGCATGATGATGCCTCGGAGATGAAAGCACGGAGGTCATCCTTGGTTCTAATGAGCCACATGAGACATTGTCTCAAAAAATACCAAAACAACAAGGAAAAATTAGAATAGTTTTTAAAAGCTGATGCTTCATTTATTCTCTGGAACTCTGAAGTTGTCCCATCCAGCAAGCAGGAAAGCATAGTCGAGTGTTCTCTTGCTGTGAAGAGACACCATGGCCAAAGCAACTCATAAAAGAAAGCATTTAGCTGTGGGCTTGCTTCCAGCTTCAGAGTCTGTTGTCATCATGGCAGGAAGGAAGCAGGCGCAACAGGAGCGGACAGGAGCAGTAGCTGAGAGCTTTACATCTTGATCCACAGGCAGCAGTCACAGAGAGACTGCTTGGTGTGGGCTTTCTGAAATCTCAAAGCCTACCCTTAGAGGCACACTTCCTCCAACAAGACCACACCTACTCCAACAAGGTCACACCTCCTAATCCTTTGAATCTTCTCAAATAGTGCTAAGCCCTGGTGACTGAGCATTCAAATATGTGACCCTGTTCTTATTCAAACCACTCCAGATGGACAGAAAGTTGAAATTTTGAAAGCGTAGATGCTGTTTACCTTTCTTCATTTGGACTAAGCAAGTCCTCGAGACCCTCGGGCCTGTCTGATTACCCAACAGTGAGATTCCACGATGGCAGCGGTCTCTTCCACAGCAGTGAATGCAACCAATTAACAGACACAGTTGGCATCATGTTTTTCTCTTAAGGCCAGACTTGAGCACCTAACAAATTCACTCTTGGTCTGTACTTCCCATAACTACCTTCCATCAGGCCTTTTCTCAGCTTGACGTCCCAGACCGCATGAGAAAACAAAACACAATTAGTAATATTTCATGGGATGGGTGTGTCACCCTGCCCCAGGTAGTCCTGGGTTCACTCCTTTTTGAAGTGAAATGGGTTTGTCTGCATTAGTTATGCTGCGATCCTCTCATTCCTCTTTCTTTCTGGCTCCTGCCACCACTAACTTTCTCTTTTCAACACAGTCTACATCTTTAAGAACAGCAAATAATAAATAAGTAGTCTCATTGTAAGTGGTCTTCAGTTAAACCTCTTGAGCCACACAGAGTTATATATAGAGAAAAAAAAATCTGCAAGCCACCTAGCCAATCCCATTCCTGCTTTGAAAAAATGAAAACAAAAGCCTTGAAAGTATAAGCAGTTTTCTAAGATTTCATAGGTTGCTTTGACAAATCTAGCCATCTCTGACTCAGTGTGACACCCTTCACTCACACGTTATGGCTTGAAAATATGTTAAGTTGCTGGACTCCCTGCTGATGAAATATGAGGAAAGAAGTATCTAAACAGGCTTCATTCAAGATGGTGAGGTCTAGATACCAGCTCCCGAATAGTCCTTCCCTCTTGCCACTGGAATAGCTATAGGACTGCAAGGTATCTACATACTTATTAAGGTATAAACATGTGGCACCAAGAAAGGAAGCCATAGACAGGACTAATGTGTCATTTCTCCAAGCATGTGATGCACACACGGCCAAAAAGCATGTGTGAATGCACTCAATGCCAATCATTATTAGGGAAATACTGATCAGAACAGTAATGAAATGCCACCTGGTATTTTTAGGATGGTTTCTATTGAAATAATGACAACTGGAAACTTTCTGAAGACAAAGAATACTTTGTCCCACCAATGGTAGACATATTGATAGGTCTAGTCACTGTGGGAAAGTAGTATGGCAGTGTCCTCAAAACAGTGAAACAGTTATGCAGTCAGGCCATTCTGTTTGTGTGTGCACATTCACAAGACTAGAATCAGTCTCCGGAAGCAAGAGCAGTGCACCCGTCAACCACACATTATCTACAACAGCAAATCATGCAAGCAACCAAAAGAATAACTAAAAATGGAATACTGTACATGAAATAAGGTTCAGTTTTTAGAGCAAAAGAAGGGAATTCTGGAATATGTCACATACTACTGTACCTTATGGACATGATATTCTCTTTTACATTAATATTTGGTTGGTCATGTGAATGCCATAGCATGAACACACATACACATATAGACATGCACACACAATGCAGGCATGCACAGACACATACATGCACACACGCATATGTATGTACACATATATGTACACACACACACACACATATACATGTACTGAAATCATATGGATTCTGAACATCAAACCCAGGTCACCAAAATTGGTGTCAAAATTTTCACTATCTAAGCAGTCCCAAGGACATGATCTTAGTAAAGAAAACCAATCAAAAATGGAAAAATACTAAATAATTTTACTCATGTGAGGTGCATAAAATAATCAAAACATTAGAGATGAAAAGCAGCATGATGATTGTTTGGGGCAGAGGGAAGGGGGCAAGAAGCATTTGTGGTTCTTGCCTATCATCCCCGAGTCAGCAAGCTGAGGCAGGAGGATCATGAGTGGAAGGCTCTTCTGGGATATATATCAAACTTTTCTATATAGTGAAAGAGAGAGAGAGGGAGGGAGGATGGAGGGAAGAGAGAAGAGAAAAAAGAAAAGAAATAAGTTAATAGGATCTCAATAAAAACAACATGGAAAGAGTTCTAAGGATGGGAAGTGCTTGCAATGGTTGTGCATTAGGAGTGCATTTAATGCACTGATCCATGAACAAAAAATACACTTGAAGATGGCTATGATATGATGTTATTGTGTATTGTTCTATGTATGATTTTATTTTTTAACACAGCAAAACATTGCAAATTGATTTTATAGTTTTAACTTGTTATATATCTGTGTGTGTGTGTGTGTGTGTGTGTGTGTGTGTGTGTGTGTGTGTTGCCTAAGAGCATAAAATATAGTTCATAGTGAGCAAGTGAAATCTACCATGACCCTCCACGGCTTCTCACTGGAAGTTCCAGTTCCAGATGCATACTGAGATATACAAACTTTGAGTATGGTTAATATAGCACAGGGTTTTATATTTGTAAATTATTTATAATGAGGTTTTAATTTACAATTACAAATAAATTTTTATTAATTAAAAAAATTAATTGGAAAAAAGACGTTCCATGTTAAATACTGGAGACCACATAAATGCACAGTCTTCATGCCTGCACTGCCTTGGGTCACACACTAATTCATGAACTCCTACACTTAAGGTGGAAATATTTCCAAAATTCAGCTTTTCATCCTCTAGAAAGTTCTAGAAATAGGAGTATTCAGCATTGTCTAATGAATGCTCATATATAGTCTCAGATTAACTTTAATATTGACTTCTGAAAGAAACTTCATAAAAGCACAGAGCTAAAATTAATGCTTTTGGCTGAGACAAGAAACTTCAGGCAGAAAAAACCCCACGTGAAGAATAAAAGCTTCCTCAAAATGGTGCAGAGTGGGAAAGCAAGGAGTGCCAGTAAGCCGTGAGAAATGGCAGGCGTTTGGGGAAAAATGAAATACATGCTTCTACACGTGGACGTGGTTCTGAAAATTAATATGGTGATGGAAAAAATACTTGTTATAGATGTCGGTCAGAGAAGCAGTCATGTGATACACAAATCCCAAGACAAAAATCCCTCTCTAGCATTTGACAGATAAAAAGAACCAAAAGATTTTTCACTCACCAAAATTCTACTTCTTAGTAGGAAAAAGAAATACAGGAAGGGAACAGAACTCCCGAAAGAGGACAAACAAATACACCGGAAAGTCCAGTCCCCTCTTATGGAGCACTTCCTGCCTCCCACCCTTTACGCTCAGCCTCTTGGGGACGCCACTTTAAAGACGCCAATGGGGACATCTCACTTCCTCTTGGGTGTCATGCCCCTCCAAAATTTTCATTTTGGAACCCGAGAGCAGTAAGAGGTGGACACTTTGGACAGTGATGAAACTGTGAAAGTCCCAGCCCTTTGTACTCTTAGGAAAGGTGGGTGGACACATCCTTACGAGAAAGGTGAGAGGCCTGGAGGTCAGTAAGTTGCTCAAGGTCACAGGGCTGGTAAGTACCAGGGTTAAAAACCCCAGCTAAGTCATCTGACTTCAAAGTTCCTATTTTGGCCCATTGAAAAATAAATTGCTATTTTTACAGTTTCTTTACCGAACTGGGGGTACTTGGGAGCCAGCTAGCAATAGTTAGTGTGATTTCTCTAATCTCCTCTTGACTGAGGGATTGTCTAAACCCTTAATCCTCTTCATGCTGGGCATTAATCTTCAGCAAGTGGGAGCCTCCTGGAAATTCTTGGGGATAAACCAAAGTGGGTTTTACAGGCAAAGCTGTATTTTAATTGAACTCTGGATTAGCATAAGAATGGATGAGTATGTTTGGGGCTACCATAAAGCCCCCTTCCAATTGGCTTCCTCCAACATCCCTGAGCCTGACTGAGTAGAAACTGCATTCAAATTCATAAACATAAAGCAGAATTTGCTACTGTTTAGAGGTGGTCCTTTTCTGTGTTTTGTTTTTTTTTTTT
>PVIU01017055.1:0-43030 GCA_004026605.1 Ondatra zibethicus
GACAAAGGTTCTATGATGATATTCAAGATAGTCATCAGTCTGACTATGGGACAAGGCCAGTTCAGGCACCTTCTCCTCCACTGCCGAAGGTCCTAGCTGGGATCATCCCCTAGGACTCCTGGGAACCCCTCTAGAAGCAAGCCTCTTGCCAACCCCAAAATGGCTCCCTTAATTAAGATATCTTCTTCCATGCTCCCATATCCGTCCTTCCTCCATCTCAACCATCCCACTCCCCAAGCTCTCCCCAACCCTCCCCTTCTCCCTTCTCTCTCCCCCTCTCCACTTACCACCACCCCACCCCCACCCCCATGCTCCCAACTTTTGCCTGGCAATCTTGTCTGCTTCCAATTTCCAGGAGGATCTATATATATTTTTCTTTGGGTTCACCTTATTACTTAGCTTTTCTAGGATCACGAACTATAGGGTCAGTGTCCTTTGTTTATGGCTAGAATCCACTAATGAGTGAGTACATACCATACTCATCTTTTTGGGTCTGGGTTATCTCACTCAGGATAGTGTTTTCTATTCCCATCCATTTGCATGCAAAATTCAAGATGTCATTGTTTTTTACCACTGAGTAGTATAGATGTGCCACACTTTCTTTATCCATTCTTCCATTGAGGGGCATCTAGGTTGTTTCCAGGTTCTGGCTACTACAAATAATTCTGCTATGAACATAGTTGAATGAATGCTTTTGTAGTATGATTGGGCATCTCTTGGGTATATTCCAAGATACTGGATACTGAGGTAGGTTGACTCCCAATTTTCTGAGAAACTGCCACACTGATTTCCAAAATGGTTGCATAAGTTTGCATTCCCACCAGCAATGGATGAGTGTTCCCCTTACTCCATATCCTCTCCAGCATAGGCTATCATTGGTGTTTTTGATTTTAGCCATTCTGACAGGTGTAAGATGGCATCTCGAAGTTGTTTTCATTTGCATTTCCCTGATCGCTAAGGAAGTTGAACATGACCTTAACAATCTTTTGGCCATTTGAACTTCTACTGTTGAGAATTCTCTGTTCAGTTCAGTACCCCATTTTTTAATTGGGTTATTTAGAATTTTAATGTCTAGTTTCTTGAGTTCTTTATATATTTTGACAAGAATTTTAAGGCTTTGAAGAAAGAAATTGAAGAGGATACCAGAAAATGGAAGGATCTCCCATGCTCTTGTATTGGTAGAATCAGTAAAAATGGCAATTCTACCAAAGGCAATCTGTAGATTCAATGCAATCCCCATCAAAATCCCAACAAAATTCTTCACAGACCTTGACAGAACAATAATCAACTTTATATGGATAAACAAAAAACCCAGGATAGCCAAAACAATCCTATACAATAAAGGAACTTCCAGAAGTATTACCATCCCTGACATCAAACTCTATTATAGAGCTACAGTAGTGAAGACAGCTTGGTATTGGCATAAAAACAGAGATGTTGACCAATGGAATCGAATCAAAGACCTGGATATTAATCCACAAACCTATGAACACCTGATTTTTGACAAAGAAGCTTAATTTATACAATGGAAGAAAGAATGCATCTTTAACAAATGATGCTGGCATAACTGGATATTATGCCAAATCTATCACCATGCACAAAACTCAAGTCCAATTGGATTAAAGACTTCAATATAAATCCAACCACACTGAACCTGATAGAAGAGAAAGTGGGAAGTAGCTTGCAATACATGCGCACAGGAGACCACTTCCTACATATAACCCCAGTAGCACAGACAATAAGAGCAACAATGAATAAATGGGACCTCCTGAAACTGAGAAGCTTCTATAAATCAAAGGATACAGTCATTAAGACAAAAAGGCAACCTACTGAATGGGAGAAGATCTTCACCAACCCCACATCAGACAAAGGTCTGGTCACTCACATTAATATTTATTAATATTAATGGACTCAATTTGCCTCTAAAAGACACAGGCTAACAGAATGGGAATGAAACAAGACACATCTTTCTGTGATGTATGAGAAACATACCTCAAGCCGGGCAGTGGTGGCACATGCCTTTAATCCCAGCACTCAGGAGACAGAGGCAGGTGGATCCTTGTGAGTTCGAGACCAGCCTGGTCTACAAGAGCTAGTTCCAGGACAGCCTCCAGAGCTACAGAGAAACCCTGTCTCAAAAAGCCACACACGCACACACACAAAAAAAAAACACACTTCAACCTCAAAGAAAGACACTACCTGAGAGTAATGGGTTGGGAAAAGATTGTTCAATCAAATGAACCTAAGAAACAAGCTGGTGTAGTTATGTAATAACTAACGAAAGTGATTTCAAACTTAAATTAATCAAAAGAGATGGAAAAGATATTTCATATTCATCTCAGGAAAAAAATGCATCAAAATAAAGTTTCAATTCTGAATGTCTATGCCCCAAATACAAGGGCACCCACATTTGTAAAAGAAACATTACTAAAGTTTAAATCACATATCACACCCCACATACTAATAGTGGAAGACTTTAACACCCCATTCTCACCAATAAACAGGCCAACCAGAAAGAAACTTAATAGAGAAATAAGGGAAATAACAGATGTTATGACTCAAATGTACTTAACAGATATCTATAGAACATTCCACCCAAACACAAAAGACTATACCTTTTTCTCAGCACCTCATGAAACCTTCTCTAAAATTGACCATATACTCAGTAACAAAGCAAACTTGCACAGATACAAAAAATTGAAATAATCCCATATATCTTATTGGATCACCATGACTTAAAGTTAGAATTCAACAACAACACTAATTGCAGAAAGCCTACAAATTAATGGAAAATGAACAATGCTCAACACAATCATCAGTGTATCAAAGAAGAAATAAAGAAATTAAAGACTTCCTTTCCAACGAAAATGAAAGCACAGCATACTGAAACCTATGGGACACTATGAAAGCAGTGCTAAATGGAAAGTTCACAGCATTAATGCCTACATAAACAACTTGGAGAAAGCTCACACTTGTGACTTAATAGCGCACCTGAAAGCTCTAAAACAATAAAAACAAACACACCCAGGAGCAGTAGACAACAGGAAATAATCAAATTGAGGGCTAAAATCAATAAAATAGAAGCAAAGAAAACAATACAAAGAATTGATGAAACAGAGTTGGTTCTTCAAGAAAATCAACAAGATAGACAAACCCATATCCAAACTAACCAAAAGGCAGAGAAAGAATATCCAAATTAATAATATCAGAAATGCAAAAGGGTACATAGCAACAGACACTGAGGAAATCCAAAGAATCATTAGGTCATACTTAGAAAACCTGTACTCCACAAAATTGGAATATTGAAAAGAAATGGACAATTTTCTGGATAGATCTCACATACCAAAAGTAAATCAAAAACCAGATAAACCATTGAAATAGGCCTATAACCCTGATGGAAATAGAAGCAATAATCAAAAGTCTCCCAAAAAAAAAAAAAAAACAGCCCAGGACCTGATGGTTTCAATGCAGAATTCTACCAGAACTTCAAAGAAGAGCTAATGCATATACTCCACAAATTGTTCCACATAATAGAATCAGAAGAAACATTGTCAAACACTTTTTATGAGGCTATAGTTACCATGATACCCAAACCACACAAAGACTCAACTAAGAAAGAGAGTTACAGACCAATCTCCCTCATGAACATTGTTGCAAAAATACTAAATAAAATACTGGCAAACTTAATCCAGGAACACATAAAAAATTCATCCACCATGATCAAGTTGGTTTTATTCCAGAGATGCAGGGATGGTTCAACCTACAAAAATCGGTCACTGTAATCCACCATATAAACAAACTGAAAGAAAAAAAATAACATGATCATCTCAATAGATGCTAAAAAGCTTCAACAAAATTCAACATTCCTTTTTGATAAAAGTGTTGGAAAGATCAGGGATACAAGGAACATACCCAAACATAATAAAGGTAATATACAGAAAGCCAACAGCCAACATCATACTAAATGAAGAGAAAATCAAAGCAATTCCACTAAAATAAGGAACAAGACAAGGCTATCCACTTTTTCCATATCTAGTCAATATGGTATTTGAAGTCCAAGATCAAGGGGATACAAATTGGGAACAAAGAACTCCAAGTACCATTATTTACAAGTGATATGATAGTGTACATAAGCAACCCAAACATTCTATCATAGAACTCCTACATTGATAAAACACCTTCAGTGTGAAATGATAAGATACAAGATTAACTCAAAAACTTAGTAGCCTTCCTATATACAAATGATAAAGGGGCTGAGAAAGAAATCAGAGAAACCTTACACTTTACAATAGCCACAAATAATAAAATATCTTGGAGTAACTCTAACCAAACAAGTGAAAGACATGTATTATAAGAACTTTAAATCTTTGAAGAAAGAAATTGAAGAACACATAAGATAATGGAAGGATCTCCCATGTTCTTGGAGAGGTAGGATCAACATAGTAATCTTACCAAAAGCAATCTACAGATTCAATGTAATCCCCATCAAAATCACAACACAATTCTTCCAGACCTCAAAAGAACCATACTCAACTTCATATGGAAAATCAAAAACCCAGAATAGCCAAAATAATCCTGCACAATAAAGAAACTTACAAAGGCAATACCATTCCTGACTTCAAGCTGTACTATAGACCTATAGTAATAAAAACAAGTTGATATTGGTATAAAAACAGGCACATAGATCAATGGAATCAAATTTCACACCTGAACTTTGAGCACCTGATTTTTGACAAAAAAAAAAATTATACAATGGAGAAAAGAAAATATCTTCAACAAATGGTGCTAACACAACTGAATGTCGACATGTAGAATGCAAATCATATCTATCCCCATGCACAAAAGTCAAGGCCAAATGGATCAAAAGCTTCAACATAAATCCAGTTACTCTGAACATGATAGAAGACAAAATGGGAAGTAGCCTTGGATTCATGGACACAGGAGATCACTTTCTAAATATATCACCAGTAGCACAGACACTGAGAGAAATAATTAATAAATAGGACCACCTGAAACTGAGGAGATTCTCTAAGGCAAAGGACACAGTCAATAAGACAAAACAAAGTGGAAAACATATTTATCAAACCCTAATTTGGCAGAGGGCTGATCCCAAAATACATGAAGAACTTGAGAAACTACACAACAAAATATCAAATAATCCAATTTAAAAAAATGGGGTACACATCTAAATAGAGAATACTCAACAAAGAATCTCAAATGGCTGAAATACTTTTAAGGAAATGCTCAACATCCTTAGTTATCAGGGAAATGCAAATCAAACCTACTCTGAGATAACATTTTATGCCTTTTAGAATGGCTAAGAACAAAAACCCTGATGAGTGCTTATGCTGGAGAGGATGTGGAGTAAGGGAAATACCCCTTCACTGATGGTGGGAGTTCAAACTTGTACAGCCACTTTGGAAATTAGTAAGGTGGTTTCTCAGCAAATTGTGAAACAATCCACCTCAAGACCCAGAAATACCACTCTTGGGCATATATAAAAAGGATGAACAAACATACCACAAGGACATTTGCTCAACTATGTTCATAACAGCATTATTTGTAACAGTAAGAACATGAAAACAACCTAGATGATCCTCAACCAGATAATGTGTTGAGAAAATGTGGTACATTTACACAATGGAGTATTACCCAGAAGTAAAAAAAAAGTGACATCTTGAAATTTACAGGCAAATGGATGGAACTATAAGAAACTATCCTGAGGGAGGTACCCCAGACCCAGAAAGACAAACATGGTATGTACTCACTCATAAGCAGATATTAGAGGTAAAACAAAGGATAACCAGGCTACAATCCACAACCCCAGAGAAGCTAGATAAAAATGAGGAATCAAAGAGGGACACACATGGAGGGCCCCAGGAAAGGGAAATAGATAATAAATAGCTCCTGGATAAACTGGGAGGGGATAAAAGGGAAGGAATGGGGGATGGAAACATGAGTGCTCAAGATGACTGAGTTGGGAGAGGCACAAAGAGGGAGAGCAATGAAAGAGATGTCTTGATAGAGGGAATGATTATGGGGTCAGGGAGAAATCTAGTGCTAGGGAAATTCCCAGAAATCCTCAAGGATGACCCCAGATAAAACTCCTAGCAATAGTGGAGAAGGTGCCTGAACTGGGCTTCCCCTGTAGATTAGTGACTGTCCTAATTGTCATCACGGTACCTAGATCCAGTTACTGATGGAAGCAGATGCATTGATCCACAGTCAAGCACTGGCCTGAGCTCCTGGAGTTCAGTTAAAGAGAGGGAGAAGGGGTCATATGAGCAAGAGGGGGATCAAGATCATGATTGGGAAAACCACAGAGACAGCTTACCTGAGCTAGTGGGAGTTCACAGACTCTAGATTAACAGCTGGGGAACCTGCATGGTACTGAACTAGGTCCTCTGAATGTGGGTGTTAGTTATGTGGTTTGATCTGTTGTGGGGGTCCAGGACCTACCCTGGATGAATGAACTGGCTTTTTGGAGCCCATTCCCGGTGTTAGGATACTTTGCTCAGCCTTGATACAGAGGGGAGTGGCTTGGTCCTGCCTCAGCTTGGTATGCCAGACTTTATCCCCTCTGAGGAGTGAATGAGTGGTGGTATAAGGGAAGGTAGAGGATGGGAGAAGAGAGAGAGGGAGAACTGGGGCTGGTATGTAAAATGAAAAAAATTAAATAAAAAAGTCACATCATCCCCAGTGTACTCTCTAACTCCTGTCTACAGTTCAAGATGTGAGGTCTTAGCTGTTCCTTCTGGCCATGCCTTCACTCTACTATTATGGAATCCAAAACCAATTAAATATTTTCTTTCCATAAATTTTCTTAGTCATGATGTTTTTATCACAGCAATAGAAAAGTAATGCAGAAGTTGGTACCATGGAGTGGGCTATTGCTGTGACAGACCTTACCGTGTGTGTTTTTGGAGAAAACTGGAAAACTTCAGAACTTGACTAGGGAAACAGTTTAACACTGTAAGTATAGCTTCATGTGCCATGCTATTGGGGCCTGGAAGACAACAGCACTGAGAATCATCCAGGCTATAGAGGCTGAGCTCAAGTGGCTTCAGTGAGGAATTAGGAACTGGACTAGAGATTGTTCTGATGATATTTCACCAAAGAATGCGTGTGCTTTCTTCCCTCCTCCTAAAAACTTTTCTGGGGCCAAATTAAAAAGTAATGCACCAATTTCTTTTCTCGAAGGTATTTCAAGCCTGCCTAATATTGACTGTGCCATATGTATGTTAGTTATCAATCTTATGCAATTCTACAGTGCAAATGGGTAAGTAAGGCAAAAAGAAAAACAAAATATACAGTTTGGAGAGGGAAAAAACACCAGGAAATTTAACGTTGGCACCAAGGCTTGTGCAGAAAATTAAAAAATAAGATAAAGGAGAAGTCTATTCTGCATTGGAATAAAGAGGGTGCCCTCAGAGAAAGACCCCACCCCACTAAGCTTCCAAGAAAACTTGTGAAAGGACAAGGGCTGAGGAATTTTATGCTCCTAAAAAATAACAAAGCAAACGTGCTGCGAATGTAATTCAAGGCAGTCAGAATTCATGCCCAATTAGTAGCCAAACTTGGCAATGTCATTCATGTTCTATTGGCTTTGGAACATGAAGGATATAATAGTAAAAGGCTTGTGGAATCTTCCTCTGTGTTTACAGGAAGCCATGGAGGCCAGGTGCATGGCAGGAGAATGCCTGCAGGAAAGTTCTGGCCATCACTTGAACTTCTGAAAGTAAAGCCTAGATTGGATTAGAGATGCCAAGATGATGGGGATGCCAGAGCCATGAGACATCTGCTCATGAGAGCTACAAACAAAGACTGGAATCAGAGCAAGAGAGAAAGAAGTATGTTTAGGTAGCAAAGCCAGAATGTAAGAACCATTTATACTATTATACTGACATTAGACATGGAATAGTATTTGGAGTTCACCTTGCTGTTGTTTGGTCTTGATTTGGTTCAGTATTTCCTCAGTATGCCATCTCTATTTTTAATAGCACTGTATATTCTATGTCATTGTATGTTAGAAGTATATAATTTGTTTTTTTAATTTTATAGAGAGTTGAAATTAGAAGATACTCTTTAGTCTCAGAAGAGACTTTGGACTTCAGAAGTGTTTAGACTGTGAAAGACTTTGGAAGTTGGAATAAATGAATTTTGCATTATGATATGACCATGAAGCTATGGTGGCCAGGAAGTGGAATTTGGTGTTTTGAATGAAAATGACTCTCATAGGCTCATATGTTTTAATACTTGGTCCACAATTAGTGGAACTGTTTGGGAAGGACTAGGAGGTATGGCTTGGGTGAACTGTGTGTGTCACTGGGGGCAGGCTTGGAGATTTCAAAAGCCTCCCACTATTTCCAGTATTCTCTCTGCCACCTACTAATGATTTGAGATGTGAATGATCAGATGTTGCTGCCACCATGCCTTTGCTCATCAATATGGAATCTAACCTTCTAGAGCTATAAAACCAATTAAACACTTTATTTTATAAATTGCCTAGGTCATGGTGTTTTATCATAGCAATAGAAGAGTGACAAATACATTAAGTGAATTAAGGCAGTTTCAGAATGACAAATATTAAATGTTTTCTTTCATCTGATACTCCTAGGTTTTATATAGATACATAAAATCCATGAGATTATGTATCTATATATTATAAAAGTAAAAGTGAAACCCTCTACTGGGACAAAGGGTGCTATTGCTAGATGGGGGTAAGAAAAAAGAGGACGAAGTATATTCAGGGGAATGTGCTCAATATACAATATAGTCTGTGCAAAAAGTTAAAAATAAATTAATTTTTAAAATTAAGAGAAAACCACAGACAAGTTTCTCCAATAAATATAGAGACAAAAGACACAATCAGCATGGGTAAAGAAACAGTCTATAGGATGGGAAATAGTTGTTAACTATGAATCAGACAGACTATTCATGTAACAACTGTAAAAGTTGAACATGCAAAAAAAATCATTCAATCGATACATGGTCTAATGAACTAAATAGATACAATTCTTAAAAGAAGAAAGAAAAATAGCTAATGAGAATTTGAAAAACTATTCAATATCCTTAGCCATCAGGGAAATGCAAATTAAAACTGCTTTGAGATTCCATCTCACCCCAGTCAGAATGATTATCATCAAGAAAACAAACAGCAAATACTGTTGAACCTGTAGGGAAAGCACAACTCTTATCTACTGCTGGTAGAAATGCAAACCATGGAAAGCAGTATGAATGATCCTCAAAGTTTAAAAAGAAAACTACATACAGCTAAGCTATACCACTCCTGGGCATGTAGCTGAAAGACTCTGTCAGCATACCACAGAGATAGTTTTAGTCCTATGTTTAGTGCAGGACTATTCACATTAGAAAGGAAAGAGAACCAGCCCAAGAATCATCAACAGAAGAATGGATAAAAATCATGTGCTACATATACACAATGGAATTTTATTCAGCCGTAAGAAATGGCACCATTAAATTTTCAGGATCATGAGTGGAACTGGAAATAATTGTGTTAAATGAAATTAGTCATATCAAAAAGATGCATCATGCATATTTTCTCTCATATGCAGAATTTAGCATGTGAAGGATTTTAAGGGAAAGGAAAGGGGGGACAGAGAGAGGGTAACAGAATACAAATGACATGAAGAAGTAGAGGAATTATTTGTGAGGAACAAGAAGACCAGTCAGAGGTAACGGGGAAATGAGAGAACAATTAAATGATGTCACATACCTGCCATTCCAGTACTCGAGAGATAGAGGCAAAAAGATCATTCTCAGCTACAAAGCAACTTCATGGCTAGCCAGGACTTCTTGAGGTACTGCCTCAAGGAAAAGAAAAAGTGGAGCACAAAGTATAATGATATACACATATAAAAACACCATCATTGGTGTGGGAGGTCCTTCTGCATATGTATTGTTTCTATTGGTTAATAAATAAAGCTGTTTTTGTCAGTGGCTTAGCAGAATAGAGCAAAGCGGGAATTCCAAGCAGATAGAGGAGGAAAGGAGGTGGAATCAGGGTCGTGCCATGTAGCCGCCACAGGAGACAGATGCCACGTAGCAATACACAGATTAATAAAAATGGGTTAATTTAAAATATAAGAGCTAGCTATAAACATGCTTAAGCTATTGTCCAAATAGTTTTGCAAATAATATGATTTCTGTGTGATTATTTTGGGTCTGGGCAGCCAGGAACGAAAAGCAGTCTCCACCTACACATCATAAAACTCGTTACTTTATATGCTAACTTAAACAATTTTTAAGTTGAAAAATATTTCTTCTCTCTATGCTGTTGTGGCAGATCACATATCCTAGCTGACTATAGTCTGTGTGGAATCTGCTTCATTATATTAATACATCAATACAGATAAAGATATAATCTTCCTCTCACATACAAACTATAAAATTGACTATAATCTATTTACCATTAATTAGAAGCTATAAAAGGTCTTGTTTATTGAAATTTTTCCAAACAAAACTGTTATTCCAGGCATTAAAGGCCCCTGTTAGGACAGAAAGGCTTACAATCAAGAGACACAACTTGGAATTCTGAGGATCTCACCTCTTCAGCTCTGACTAGCCATCAAAAAGTGTAAACTAAACACTGGGATATACAGGGTAGGTTTGCTAGGTAGCAACGATCAAAGAAGAAGAAGATTCAGAGCTTTCTTGCACTGCCCAGCAGAACCGGTTACCATATATTTAGCAGTGTTGAGATTCAAGTACCCAGAAGAAAACATTAGGGCACTGAAAGCCTGGGAACAAATGGACTGGAAAAGTGCTTCAAAGAGATATCGCCTCTTCCACAGCTGCAGGAGCTGATCTTTCCTGATCTAATCTGCTTGCAATGGCCTGCTCATGTAAAGACAAGAGTCATCTCAGAGTAGTAGTCTGGCTGTGTTCTAGTACTGTAATGCAGCTATTTAATCCTGGGTGTGACTCACAGATGTTTTGATTAAACAAATACACGTTTGAGCAGTGAGATGCTGCATCTTCAGAAGGTGATGTGTAAATGAAGATGAAACCCCTGATCTACAATCGTTCATAATGGTATCTATAAATTACATAAACGGTGGGGAAAAACCAATTCACTGAATAACACTTTTTCATTAAAAAAAAAAACTCTTCTGTAACAAAGGCTGGACTGTTTATAAATGCATCATAACACAGTGCTTAGATCGAGAATCTCTTCCTGCCCAGATTTATATCTGTGTATATACCCCCTGCCAAAGAATTTGGCCTTTTATTAGCAAATGCTTAGTTTCTACATAGGGATTAAATGAGACCCAAAAGCATCTCCAAATTGTGTCCCTGTAAATGTCGAACTGTTAGAAGAGGAAAATGTAATGTGATCATCTGGGCTAGTAACTATTATGCCTTCATTTTAGATCTCCCTGGTCTGCTTTTTGCATGACTCTGGCTCTGTGTGGTGACTGAATATTGTCCAAGCTTTGCTGCTGTTCAAAACCAGACTCATGTTGAGCTTGTGAGATTGACATGAGAAAATGCTGGCAAACACAGTTTTCTTATTTGCCTGACTATGCACCAAACACTGAGAGGCCTGAGACAGGAGGCAGCCAAACAGTATACTAGTCATAGCTGTTTTTTAAGAGTTGAAGCAATCTTGAAATAAATCTTGACTTCATGACATTTGTTATATCAAAACGAGATGCTGCCAGATGCCAAATAGCAAGAAACAGCCTCTTCCTCTGTGGCTACTACCAGAAACAGCCAATTAGAAATAATGCTTTATGAGAATATCTCATGCTCAGCTGGATTAATTCAAGAATTGCTCAGAGGGTTGTTTATTTGTGTGTTTGTCTTTTCTAAGCCTATAAATGATTCTTGTGAAAGGCCAAGTGTAAGCTTTATTTTATTTTTGAACTTTAATTTTATATATATGGTGTTTTGCCTACAAGTATGTCTATGAACCATGTGCATGTCTGCTGACCCTGAAAGCCAGAAGAAGGTATCAGATCCCCTGAAACTGGAGATATAGATTGTTGTGGGCCAAAATGTGGGTGCTGGGAATTGAACCCACATCCTCTGAATGAGAAGCCAACACTCTTAACCACTGAGCCACATCTCTACTCCCTAGCTTTGAACTTTTGCTCTCACTTCTTCATGTAACATCCCTTGTGCCAACGAGTTTTGTGTCAACTTGACACAAGCTAGAGTCACTGGAAAGGATGGAACCTCAGTTGAGGAAGTACCTTCATGAGATGCAGCTGTAAGGCATTTTCTCAATTTGTTATTAATGGGGCAAGGCCCAACCCATGGTGGGTGGTCCATCCCGGGGCTAGTGGTCCTGTGTTCTATAACAAAGTAGGCTGAGCAAACTATGAATGTTAAGCCAATAAGCAACACCCCTCCATGTTCTCTGCACATCTCCTGACTCCAGGTCCCTACCCTGTTTAAGTTCCTGTCCTTATTTCTCCTATGATGGACGTTGATAGGGAAGTATAAGCCAAATAAGCCCTTTCCTCCAAAAGTTGCTTCGGTCATGGCATTTCATTACAACAATAGTAACCTTAAGTAGGACATCCCTCTTTACAATTTTTGAAATAGCTTGACTGAGATCAGCCCTATATTCTTCAATTCACTCATTCAAAATGTATTATTTAGTGATTTTTAATATTCTCAAGGACTTGGGAAACTATCATAATAGTCTAATTTTAGAACTTTTTGTCATTCTAAAAGAAATCCCTTAGTGATCACTCTACATTTCTCATCTAAGTGGCAAACACCAAGCAGATACCAGTTCTTCTTCTTTTTTTTTTTTTTTTTTTTTTTGATTTTTGGAGACAGGGTTTTTCTGTGTAGCTTTTGCTGTTCTGAAACTCACTCTGTAGATCAGGCTGTCTTTGAACTCACAGAGATCCACCTGTTTCTGCCTCCCTGAGTGTTGGGATTAAAGGTATGTGCCACCACTGCTTGGCTACCCACCCTTTTCTTTTGTTTTTGTTTTTTTCCTGTTTTTGTTTTCCTCAGGACTTTTTCAGTGCTAGATCTAAGAACAGCCTGTCTGAGATAGTAACTATGGGTTACTGAAAAAATTGTACAAGGAAGTTTTGCATACTGTCTGAGCTTGATTTACCACAATCATTTTATGAAGTCATTTTTTAGTTTCGCCACCTTTGAGATAAGCAACCTGGTGTTCAGTAGACTGTGATAGCTTACCAAGGTCATATAGTTGATTGAGGTGATATTATAATCCTAATGGGCATGCTCAAAGCTCTGGGCTTTTGAGTGCATTAAAGCTAGCTATGGTAGAGGAGCTTAGCTCTTAACATCCCAACAATAAGTCTTGCATTGCCTTTAAAAATCAGACTTTAAAATCTTAACCTGTATAATGCTACTGTATAATTCCTACTGTAGAAAGGAACCTTAAAGGTCAAATCAATATACTACACCTCAAAAGTCTTATAGTTTCCCTGAAAAGCTCAATACACAGTCTGTGGAACTTATATATATGGCTGGATCTTTTACTTATTCTCTCTTAAGATACCTTAAATACCCTCATGTCTGTGAAATTATCCATCTGCTTTCAAGTTAGTCTAGAAGTCGAGGGTTTTTTTTTAAGTGTTGATTAAATGGTTTGCAAAAGAAAATTGAAAATTCTAAATGTTGTCTTTTTATATATAAATCTAAGAAAAACTACTGGTTTAACTTCAGTGTTGAGGCCAGACTCCATCTCAAACCTTCACCTGCCAGCATCTCTTGCCATGCAGAGTAAGGCAAGATCCAGAGGAATGAGTGAAGCTATCTCCTTTTCACATTACTTAGTAATGTCCTCATCAAAGAAATCATATCAAAACTTCATGTATACTTTAAAGTATGAACTATTCTATTGGCATGGGATAGAACTTAGGACCCTTGTCTCATTAGCTTCAGACTCCTTTTTCAATTTAACAGACTCACGCTAAGCAATGTATATGGAGAGGACACATAGGGGAAAGAAACCACTAACCTGGAATACTATATCATGTTTATCATGAAATGACATGTATGTCCTGTCTCTTCAGAAGAGACATTGACCTTTATTCTCTCTGTCTTTAACTACAAAAACACAAAATGACACAGTGGCATGGTTAAGATGATTTCAGATTTCTCGAATTTATTCCTATCTCCTTGTCGTTCCCTCTCTTTTCTGTCGTTTTCAGTTGAGCAGGATTATCATAAATTTTACTTCCTTCAGAGGGCTGTTTGTGACACTTCTCTTATATTTAGCTGTTTATCCTTTGTAAGAAAGCCTGATAGATCATCCTTATGTGGAGAGCCAGAACATTAAAGATGGATAACTGCCTAACAAATTTTGTTCTTGTCTAGTTTCTATCAAAAGATTCTGTATAGTATTAGAGAATACTATAAACAAGAAGCTTGGCAAACTATTTTATTTCCCTAATATTGGTTTTGGCAGCCTGATGATTGCTCTAGCTGCAATTATTATGTTAGGTATTATGTTATCTTGTCAATAGTGCCAGATAATGGGAAATAAAAGGAAGAAGTTGGAATTTGAGAAAGTTCTAAATTACCTCATAAGTCTTGATTCTCTTTCATCTTCCTATTAAACCCCCTAACAGTACAAGGAAGGTAAATAGCAGGTTGTGTGGTGATGGATTAGCACAGCTGGGCATAACTAAGACAGTTGTTGGAAGCCAAAATGTGGTGGATTACCCACATCTGTTTCCCAAGTTTCCTGTGTCTATTGACACTGATGATAATCCTCCTTCTTAACAAGCTTAGCACGTAAGGTGTCTCCAGGGACTTCCTCGAGAGAGGTGCTGCTTTTCTGTTGATTTAGAGGTCTACCCATGGAAATCATGACTGCATCCAAGTTACACAAATTCTTTCTGGATCAGATGATATCATTAAAAGGACTATCAACTTCCTCCCTTTCGTTCAGACATAAATCTAGAGGAAGGTGCTACCAAAAGTCTGCTAGTATAATTACCCCCAAATCCTATGAGTCATTCTGCCCAGTTTCTGAAGAAAGTGATCACTGAGGTGCTTTTAAAGTTCTTAGTACACGCATTTTAATTCCCCCTTTGACGTTGCCAATTAAAACTCTACTCAACCAAGGTCTTTTCAGAAAGGAATGATATTTCCTCCCTTTTGGCTTCAGGAAGAATGAGAATTTGCAGTCACTGAAGTAATCTCCCGCTTTATTCCATATTCTCTGCCCTTAATTCAGACTCATAGATAAATATTAAACTCTTCCTGCAAAAGCTATAAATCTTCTGATAACTCACCTGGCAACACTATATAGAGTGATTTTTTTTCTTCTGGGGGTTGAACTAGCAGATCATAATTTATCCAATACTATTATCATCTTAAAACTTTTTTGTCATGTAGAGTCCCATTAGGTTAAAAAATATCTCATCATTTTATTATACAGAAGTCCTGGCTTCTTGCTGAGCTGGCTCTTCATCTAGTTATAAACCACATCGAGGAAGTGACATTTCAGGATCAACACTGTGTGCATAGAATGAACCAGCTCCTCCAACACAAAACCCGGTACTTCCTCCAGAAACACTAATATGCTAATTATTTTAGTGAGAAATTAGGTCAAGATGAAAGATTCTATGATCAAGAAATGTAAGGAATGTCCATTCAAACCAGGCCCAAAGATGGTGCCTCTGGTCCTCTCTGCATAGCCACTTGTGTCACTACATTCTTCTGGTGTCACTAATACTAATACTAATACTTGCTGCTATTGAGCTTACTAAAACTTGCTGTTATTGAGATCACTGATATTTGCTGCTATTATTGAGCTCATAGTTAAAGCATCATTTGAGTAAGGAGCTTCCCCTTTAGAATCAGAGTTGGGTCCGAACTTTGGCAATCAAAGCATATTCATCTCCCCACTTTGTAAAAACACTTCAACAGATACCCACAAAGCATCTCGAAATAAGGCTAAATACTTAGGTGTGAGAATCATTCTAATATTCTAGAGTCATGTTTATAGCTCTCAGAAAGGAGGACTGTGCTTACTCATCACTCTCAAGAGAATGTTTTCTTCAGAAAGGAATGTTTTATTTTTGTTTTTGAAGGTGTGAGAACCACAGGAAAGGCAAAGGAGAATGAATGTGTATCAAAGCTTTATCCCTATCACTGCTACTAGGCAGTAGATTTCATTAAGCTAAATTGAGACTAACAGCACAACCTCAAAAAAAGTAAGTGTGGTTTTAAGTCTGTATGTACCTCATACCTTGGTGTCATTGAGAAACCACAAAGCACAAAAGTGACTCCTGAACAGATGAAATTACCCTGCGAATATTGCCACATTCTATGAATAAGTGACTGATCTGACAGGAACCCTTTCCCTCCAGTTTGTCTTCCCTTGCACAAGAAAAGGAATTTTCATACAAGAAAATTAGGTAAGAAAACAAGCCTCTCGTGCAGACTAAGAGCCCCTTCCTTCTCATGCAGAATGTCCTCCTTTGACAATTGTATTCCAACATATAAAATCTGAAATCTGAGAAGACTTCAAGCATCTACCTGAATACAAGTCCTTCCTCGTATAGAAAAGGCACCTAAAACGTGTAAGTATTGACTATCCAAAAGTCATCTAGCTAGTGAGTAGAACCCCAACTGCCTTTCATTTTCCATTGTATCTTCCAAATCCTACTTTGAATGCTTTGCAGGCATAGGTGTAAAGGAATATAAATCAAAGGTGTTCCTCAAGAATTCTTGCTCTACAAGGAAGTTGGGACTGTGAGGGGTTGGTCCACCCACTAAGACAGTGTGCCTGATCTAATGGGAGCTCACCGGAGCCAGCTGGACTGGGACTAAAGGAGCATGTGATCAAGCTGGACCCTCTGAACATGGCAGACCATTGGGGTAGATTGAGAGGCCAATGATGGTGGAGCTGGGATCCTGGTCTATTTGAATGCAGACCTTCCTGAGCCTGGATGGAGGGGGGAGGGCCTTGGACTTCACACAGGGAAGGTTACCCTGCCCTCTCCTAGGACTGGAGGGGAAGAGGGGAGGGTGAATCGGGGAGCAGGAGGGAAATGGGAGGAGGGGAGGAAGTGGAAGTTTTGAATGGTATTATTTATAAAGCAATAAAAAATCTATATGGAAAAAAAATTCTTGCTCTAATAGTGTAAAGAAACATGGACAAATGCAAAATTCAGAATTCTGTTTCTTTTTTTGTTTTTTGTCTATTTATTTTGGTGGTTGGGTTTTCTTTTCTGTTTTTGCTTGTTTGTTTGTTTTTTTGTTTCTTTTGAGACAGAGTTATACTATGTAGCCCAGGCTGTCTTGGAATTCACTCTGTAGACCAGGCTGGCCTCAAACTCACAGAGATCTGCTTGCCTCTGCCTCCCGAGTACCTGGTATTAAATGGATTAAAGGCATGTGCCACCACTACCTGGCTCAGTTTTTCATGGAAATTTTCCTCACTGGGAAGAAAGAAATGAAGATTACCTTTTAAGAACATCTATGGCTCTAAGAAAATGCAAATGCCCCTGAAACTTTGGAGATGGCACACAGTCTTTTCCATATAGGACATTCATGTATGTTAAGTTGTGGAGCCATGATGATCACTGGGCTATACAAAACAATTTCCACAACTAAAGAAAAACTCAAAATTGTGGTGAAGTAGTGGTCTACTGGGAATGGATTCTGTTGGGACTTATGTGAAACTATTAAAACAATAGAATAATCATGAGCTAAAATTGATTTCCATTTTTATTTATAATTTCACATTCCATTTTCATGATTGTATGGTTGAAGTATTTTTGCAAAATGCTATAGCATGTCAAACATTGTAAGACAAGAATATTAAAAAGAAAAGAATAGCATGAATTTGAATAATAGATGGACATTAAAATTCTGATATTGCTTGCTTCTGACAAATGTTTAATGAAGAGAAAGTAGCACTATTAATTCATTCTCACAATAGTTTACAAGATGAAACAAAACAAAGAATATTAATATGAATTCCTTTCCATCACAATTTTTATTCTCTTATGATAGCTACATCCCAAGTGTTAGCTTCATTTTAGGAAGAATCAATATAATAATACAATTCATTCCAAATTATTCAGCCTACTGAGTGATATGTGGTCAGTCATACTTAAAATTATGCATTCTTTTCAAAAACCCTGTGGGCTTCTGTGTTGTATTTGTTTTATTTCGTCTATTTCCTTTGTTAATGGTTACCAATTCACTTGCTTCTGACATGAATTAAGTATGCAACCATTTCTCATCATGACTCATATCTTGCTTTTATGTGGAAATGTGCAATAACCAAAACATATGACATTTATTAAATTCCAATTATGAACTAATTAGAGTCTTTACATAGTACATCATTTACCTCTCACAACAAACCTGGGGCACAGGTATTATTTTCTCCATTTAAGTAGACAAAGAAACTGAAACTGAGAGAAATAAATCTGCATTAGGTGCATTTATTGAGAATTGTGCCAAGATTTCCTTCTTAATCTGTCAGTCTCAAGTGAAAATCTATGCTCTTTTGACAATATGAAAATCATAACATCCTGGATTTCCAGTTGGATTTTCTCCCAAATCTTTGTGACTGCAGAATCATTTATGTAACATACCTACTAAGGGACCTATACCTAGCTAATTCCACATTTTACAGTATGTAAATGTCACCAGGTTCTCTCTCTCTCTCTCTCTCTCTCTCTCTCTCTCTCTCTCTCTCTCTCTGTCTCTCTCTCTGCATGTGTGTCTTTCTCTGTCTTTGTTTCTCTTTCTGTCGCTCTCTCTCCTTCAACCAACAACTCTTTTGTCTGCATTCCTAAACATTTTGGATTCTTCTAGTTTTTCCACTCGGGTTTTGGTTTTGTTTTGTTTTGCTTTTATAGAAATTTTTTTTGGCGAGGTCTTTCTGGAAATGCTTCAGTGCTGACTTTTTTCAGAACCGTTTCTCTCTCACAGTCTTTCTTTTTACACTCCCATTGCCCTGCCTTTGATTATCGACACTATCTTCACTTTTTGGACTTTATCTTCTCTACAAAGAACTTGCACCCACTGTGTAACTACAAGAGATGAAATTCTTTTCCTTCTTTCTTCTCCTTTCCTCCATATGTGGTTTGTTTCCATCTTTCTTCTCCCAATACTGTAATGGGCAAAATCTTTCATATAGTCCATCCTTTATTCTGTCTTGAGTCCATGTATGCTTTTCAGCAATAAGGAATACCAAAAGTTATCCCTTAAACTTTCTTCTTTTGTGGCAACCAACACCCATTTAACCCAGACATAAAATAATGACCATCTCCAACATGAAAGGCAAATATACAATCCTTTCTAGAGTTCAGTAAACCAGTTGTTTGAGGCTCTAATTTTGAACATAGTTAGGTTCAAAAATGGAACCAAAGCCCTCTATAGATTTCTTAGTAAACTGACAATTTTGCTATACTCTTGCTGAGTTTTCTGGGTTCTCTGTTTGATTGTCTGTCTACAGAAAAAAAGCCTCTGATTAGTTACTAGTTGCTGCCATAATATCAGTAGATTTTCACTGATCATCGTGAGTATTTTGAAGGAGATAGTAAATTATAATCTGTACAGAACAACAGAATAAAACCTAGGAGAATTTTGTATAATGCATTTCTTAATTCTGCTTTTCAGCTTTTGGCAGAAAGTCAAGATCTTTCTATTCACTCCAGACAATGACAGTTGTTTAAGGAAATTGAATATAATAGGAACAGACTGGAGAGAAGCAATAATGACACGTGTCTTTAAAAAATACTAAGAAAAGAGTCTGGGAGCATATCCCAGTGGTAGCGTGCTTCAATACTCTGTGTACTGTCCCTTGGGGTAAATCTCCAGCATGGCAAAATAAAATAAAATTGAAAGCAATGAAAGGATACTAACAGAATAATAAAATCTTATGTCTATATTTAAAAGGTGAATACATTTTAAAGGATGAGGATCAACTTTTCTGTATAAACAATGCCAACATTTGATGAGTGTTTCTTCATAACCAATATTTTTAACAAGCCTTATTGTTTAGAAATATGTGATATAATTCTGTATCTTTAAAATTGTTCCATCTTAATGTTAGAGACTTTGAATTGCTAGAAGCAAAGCTGTTTGGGGTTAAATCTGGAATCACTGAAGCATCCTGATAGACAGAAAAGCAATGAATGTAACTGCGTGTATAGACTGATAGTCCCACTATGGTGTAAGACGCTTTGGGAGAGAAGGGAAAGAGCCTTGTTGAGGAAGAGTATTAATTAAATCAGAGTGTTATAGTGGGAGCCCCAGCTGTCCTGCTCTTAGTTAAGAGTAGCCACTGAGCAGCAATTGGGTCACTTTAGTGCTTTTGATTTGTTTTTAAAATAGCACAGATTGAGCCAGGGATTTCTACTCTTTTAAGAAACACCAGAAGATTATGGACAGTGATGAGTTGAAATCACCTACCAAGAGATGTTGAATGGTTTCCTGGACTCTCAAAAGGAATGCTGTTCTCTGTAATTTCACTTTCTCTTCTCTGTTATGTGCAATCTTGCTTAGTATCTGAAACCAAATTATCATGGTTGTGTTCAAAACATTATTCATCTAAGCCAAGAATCTCTTTTAGAGGATGCTGAATATTTGAAACTGACAAAATATTTGGACACTATTGATCACAAGAGGCCTATTGGCCTGAATGATAGCTTGGTGACTACTACAAAATCCAAACAGGCTCTGGGAAGCAGTATAAGTAGCTCTAATACCTCTAGGTCCTTAGCTATAAAGTTAAATGTAAATTATCTAAACATACTCTCTATTTGTCATCAGCATGATAATCCCTTCTACCTACAAGTATTTCATGCATAACAAGGAGTTTTCTATAAGAAATTTTGCCTCACCTCTAACCAAAATTATTTTTCAGATTTTTGCAGAATTCTATTTTAAAACAAATCAAGGTTAAACCTACGTTAATTTTTAAAATTTGGAAGCTATACACCTCAGTTGACTCTTCTAGTAATGAAAGAGTTAGCATTTAAAATGCAGTTTGAATTGAAGGAGGAGGAAGAGGAAGAGGAGTGGAAGGAGGAGGAAGGAGAAAACTAAATTAACAACCCCATCCAACAGAAGTGAAAACACAACAAAGAAACACAAAACATATCAGGAAATAGGCCATTACAACACCTCCATAACATCACAGCTTTTCAATCCCTAAAACAAAAGATAACAAGATAACTGAAATGGCAGAGAAAGATTTCAGAGTCCTCCTTTTACAATAGATCAATGACCACATAAAAGACTCAAACAGAAAAAAAAATGAAAAAAGGGTTGAGCACTCTCCAGTCACTTCTCAGGCCTTTAAGGAGTTACAAGTCTTTTCATTCACTATTGCTCTGTGCAAGAAGAAGCTTCTCTGACCAAGGCTGAGAGCACCAGTAGTCTATAGGTAAAAACATAAATATTTAGAAAACAATTCAGCTACATGTCCAATTAGCAAAGCAACGGCTGTATGTTACTTTCTGGGGCCCCTTATTTCCCAGCCATTGTTTTTGATGACATTTACAGTATCAGGTATATACTCCCTCCTGCAGAGTGGGCGTCAAATTCAATAAGAAAGCAGTTGGTTACCTCTACCCCTGAAGTGGGAGGTTGATATCATAGCACCAGGTTGATATCATAGCACCCAACGTCCACAACTGGTTAAGACCGTTGGTGATTTCTCTCCTCTGCATAGCATCTTTGGGTACTATGAACTCTAGCCATCAGTGAAAGAACTCCCAGCTGAGTTCCAGGTTAATCTCCTTGTGATCTAGTGTCCAAAGTATGTGGTATCGTTAGCAATGTGGTCTTATTATGTAATTGTAATTTTGGTGAGTAACCAAGAGCAATGGCAAATTTGTGTATTGTTTGGGGGAGTCCCTGGGCCCTTCTTGGTCAAGAGAGTATGGTATCATTACTGTGGTAACATTATCACAGGTGCATGTATGTTTTCAAACTTATCAAAATATATGTATTGTGTATAAATTTATACAGTAGTCTGCATATCAATTGTACATTGATAAAGCTGAAGGATATCTTCCAGTCTATGCCCTAGAAATTGAACCAAAATTAATGGGTTGCCTAAAAATAATTATGACAGAGGGCAACAAGAGGAAGTACACCAAATGTGGGGCTTGCTTCAGCTGTTCACCTTGAAGATAAGAAACCCAATCATATAGTACATTTAGAGGCATATAGATGCTAGATCAAAACCAAAAGAGAAATTCTTTGACCTGAGGATATGATACCGAATTAAACTGAGTTATATTCTAATTTTTATGCTATGTACAAAAATAACTATAATAACAATCACTATAACTACTTCTTTTATTACAAAGCAGCCACCATTTCTTATGATTCCACCACAGATCAGGCACAGCAATAAGCATTTTGCATGCATTATTCTTGTTTAATTGCCATCCATTCTGGTGAGGTGGATGCTATTTTTATCCACAGTTTAGAGATGGAGAATCTAGGTCACTAAAAGTTTCAGCAATATGGACAAGGTTACAGCATATAAGTGGCAGAGCCAGGATGTAAACCCAGGCATATCTCCAAGCATTGGAAACAATGACAAAAAGAGTGACTGTGCAGCTCATCTGGGCCTGAGATTGCTACCTCATTTACTTCTATATTGTTCACCTTTGAAAGGAATTTGGTTATGTCTCTTTATTAAAGCTTTAAAGATGCTAATGCCACCAATTATATGTGACATTATTGAAACCTCTCTAGTGTGAATTAGGAAGAAATAGTCAACATTTAACATAGATGTATGTTAAATGTGAATATAGTTCATGATATTCTACCAATTTGTATGGAACATACTACACAAAGATGTATCATCTGTGTAGCATAAGACTGTGTAACATAATTTATGGCAAAAAGTACTCTATGTAAGTATGTAAGTAGAAAATCCACATTACAAAATTTGAGAATAGCACTAGTACAGTGAAATTAATAATAACTCACTGTGTGTCAAACATTAAGTAATGTGTGTTGTGTCTTTTATAGTATTAATTCTTATACAAATATTATAAGGTAACAGCTATACAGTCCAATATGTACAGATGAGGAAACTGATCTTCAGAAACAATAGACATATTCTGTCAAAAACAAGAGAACTAGACTAAAAATTTACCATTTGTCTTACCAGAGACAGTTGTTTACACACTCAAAAAAAATCTAAGTAGCATAGTTAAGTATTGAAAAGTACAAGAAAGGAAGAAATTTTTCTACCAGACTAAAAAGAAGAAAATATATATTGAGAATTAATTTTTATTATTATGTAAAGTTTAGTTATACTTGGGAGTAAGCAAACTTGATATATCAAAATGGAAACTTGCAAGACATTAGAATAGGAACATTTGCAGTACAAAAGTCTCTTTGCTTCACAAAGAATC
The DNA here is from genome assembly GCA_004026605.1 of Ondatra zibethicus. Classification (NCBI taxonomy): domain Eukaryota; kingdom Metazoa; phylum Chordata; class Mammalia; order Rodentia; family Cricetidae; genus Ondatra; species Ondatra zibethicus. The sequence goes on from PVIU01017055.1 coordinate 23,373, forward strand.
ATTACAGGTTTCCTCTAAATAACAGTCTTTCTCATTGTATTCAGAATATGATTGGATCTCTCCTACAAAGTAGGAAAGAAATGAATGTACCCATAATTTGAGTAATATGGCAATTTTACACAACAGGGTACAACTTTACCACATTCCATATGCAAACTTGGAAGCTTCAAACAAATGCTAAACCAACAAGAAAAGAAAAAACAGCTTAGTAATGTCCATATCAAACCCCTTTATTATATAGATGAGAAAATGGAGATTCTAGAGATGCAATTAGGCTCATGATACAACTAGTTGTGCTATGCTCGTTAATGGTTTGCTGCTCTTTTGGTCCCCATCCCAGGTTTCTTTTAGATTCACTGCCCCAGTGCTTATCAATTAGAAACAAATATAATATCAATAAACATTAGGCAAAATATTCTAATTTTCTATTTTGTTGTTGAGGATGATTCAAAAGACATGAGATAGCCCATATTAACTTGGATACTGCTATTATACCAATTCAAGTGCCGCTTATTTCTCTCTTCCAATTTGTCCTACCTTGTTAGTATCCCCAGGATGAATTCCATATATATATATATATATATATATATATATATATATATATATATATATATGTATATATATATATATAGAGAGAGAGAGAGAGAGAGTATTTGCTTTGCTCTGTAACAATGCCTTTTTATCAATGAAGACTTAGATGTTTCCCATATGACATCAAATGAACATAGTTGCTTTGCATAAGTGGTTCAGAAAAGCTTTCTGTTTCAATTCATAGAGGCTGATAGATTTATTATGTAACTTATCGGAGTGATGCTTATCAAAGGTCAAAGGTAAAACTCACTGTTTTCACTCCTGGCTTGTCTGAAGAATAATATAAGCAATAAATAAGTGAAGTCTGAAAATAAATGATAAACTCCCAAGAAAAATTTTTCCTGTGGATGATCATAGATGAAGTGTAAGCATTTACTCTCATGAATTGCAGTGGATGTAATAGCCTAAAGCCTATGTGATTGGAATTTCTATCAAGTTAGTACAGGTCCTTTGTCTTAGAGGTGTTTGACTCATGCCATTTATATTTTGATCTGGTTCATTAAACATATAATTTATTGGTTATTAAAATGCCCTGCAGTATTTTTCCATTATAGAAAAGATACAAGAAGTGATTTACACAGCTTGTCTGTAAATTGATACGTGTCATAAAGACAAAAATTTTAATTTGTTTCCAAATAGTACTTTTTTACTATCTAAACTGTTTACAGTTTTCAAAGCCTAACCACACTGAAAATTTGATTAAATCGGTCAGTTGTACTGGTCTGGATGCAAAAATCTGCCTTCCTAAAACTGGTTGCTCTAGATGGTTCATACTATGATTTTAGCCTTTAGCCTACTCCCCTGTACAGATTGACACATAAAAATGGACAGAACTAGAAAAAGAAACTGTCTTTGGCCACTTGAGGTTACATATTTCCCTCAATAGTCATTTCTAGCTGCAGCACATGCAAGATGGCAAAATAAAGGAAGGACAAAATTGGTGAAAATGAAGGACAAATACAATAGGATACTTGGCGGAAAGCATCTCTTTTATATTTTATCTATTGATCATAAACAGAAATCCCAGCCCAGAGGTTATAGTTCTGGATCATCAAATCTCATCTTCGCTTATAGTGGCTTCCCAAAGTATTCCTCCCCAAACACCCATGTTTGCTTTTTCTAAACAGAATATTTCACAGCATAAAAGAGAGCTGGAAAAGGTCAACTAGAGATGAAAATCTCTTTCAGTACTAATGACTTTTTCAATCATATTTCTCCTTTGAATACATATAGCTTCATTCCTTCCAGAATGTCCCTCGTTTGTGTTTCACTTCTCCCTTGGTTGCAATGCTAGAGCTATGCATACCTTGATTTGAAGACAAAAAAAAAAAAAAAAGACTTAGCATTCCAGAGACATAATGACAATAAATAAGCATTTGTTGTGTTCTTTAGCATTTTATTGTTAAATTCTCCACATATTTAGAGCTCTTCTACTCCAGATAATATTTTGCATGGGGATTTTAACATCATTAACATCATCCAGCAATATTCTGAGGAGCTGCAAATTCTGCTACTTCGCCTTCTATAGCCATAAACTCATTCACCCTACCCATACTAATGGGGTTAGATTAATGAAGCTTTCAAAAGTGCAGCATTTGGTGAAAATTAGAGAAGTACCTGAAGGACTGGTTATTTGCTAATTCACTAGCAAATGAGGTTGTGATTTTGGATGCTGACTAGCGTGTATGTAATATCCTGCTGTATTGCCTCCAAGATGTACCACATTCAACTCTCTATCATCCACACTAATGAAGGGGAGCAATAAAGCTGATAATGTAAAGCAGCAGGTGACTTCCCCATTCCCTCATTAACCTAGGAAGTAGAGAGAAAGGGATCCCCTCATTAACCTGGGATGTAGAGAGAAAGGAATGTAAGAGCTACTGAAAAAAAGGGGTGCAACATAATTCTTATTTCTTAAAGGTTGAAAAGGAAAAAAAAAACAAATAGGAATGAGTTTTCATTGAAAAGTGCCTACCTTGCCTGTTACCTGCTTCCCTCCTGAACTAGTCTCCCTGCTAATCTCTTAGCTGCCCAGCATGCCTAGACAGCTATTTCTCCTGTTCTCTCCAAAGAGCCTTGTGCTCTGCATGCTTCCGTGCTCTAATACCCATCCCAAATCAAAGCATACCTGCTTTGTGTTGCATTCCATTTCATCACTGTTCGATGGCTCCCAAGGTGATATAGCACACATGCTGCCATTCTTCCCCATGTGCCCGTGGCAGATCACATTAATCAAATATGCCACTTTTTTGCTGATCCTGGAGTCAGCTTCAAAGCTATTATCAACAGTACAGGCAGTCATTACTGCTTCAATGAAGCTGGAGGAAAAAAAGGATGTGATAAAAGTTATACAATGTGGTTAGAAAGGTGCTTTCACAGTTTGACAAGAGTATCACAAGTATTTGTCAGGAAGCCCTAGACACATTTCCCAAAAAGTCAGAAGGAAGGTACATGGATTCTGACTGTCACTGTACTTATGTAGCTAACATTAGAAAAGTGAAAACAAGAACTAAAGCATTCTAAACTTTTCTTCTGTTTGATATAGAAAGTAACAGAATTGACAGATTTTTTTAATTTGCTATGTTAAAATTAGCATGTTTGAAAAGTTAAGTAGCCACTAAATTTTATATTTAAAAATTAATTAGTTCAGCCCACATTGCTATAAGAATATATGAACACTTGAAATAGAGAAATACAAAATGGGAAATATATTGCATAATTAGGTGAAGCCCATCATATATATATATATATATATATATATATATATATATATATATATATATATATGCACTAACCTCTCAGGCTGAAAGATGAAGATTGCCCAAATAATAGGTCACTAGAAAATTCAGTCAGTAAGAGAACTTGCAGCCTAGTCAGGCAACCTGAGTTTGATTCCTGGGACCCACAAGGTAGAAGGAGAGAACCAATGCCCACTAGTTGCCATCTGACCTCTACACATATGACATGGAACACACAAACTCATGTATACACCACACATGAATGAGTGCACACAAATACACAGACCCAATAAATAAATAATAACATTTTAGAACAATATTGTGCAAATGAATCTTTATAAACTCTCATGATGTGGTTTTTTCTCATGTATACAAAACAGTGAAAAATAAATAAAATAATCAGGCAGTGGTGGCATACACCTTTAATCCCAGACCTGGGGAGGCAGAAGCAGGTGGATCTCTGTGAGTTTGGGGCCAGCCTGGTTTACAGAGTGAGTTCCAGGACAGCCAGGGCTGTTACGCAGAGAAACTCTGTCTCAGAAAAAAAAATAAAGAAATAAACAAACAGCATTTTATAGTACAATAGTGCTTCCAAAAAAAGGGGGCTTTAGGTACCTTAGTACAAGACAAGATAGACTCTAATGTAAAAAGAAAAATAATTCATACTTAAAACACCCATTTTTCACAGGTTAACAGGCTCACATCTTCAGAAAGATAAAACAATTCCAATCTTCTCTTTGTTGATCAATAACTCTCCAAAACTTAAGATGATGGCAGAAGTCTGTAATTACCATCCTGGACATGTATGATCTTGTCTGATGGAGACGCTAAACAGGGTTAGACATGGTTAGTGCTGTGATGGGGAAATTATAAAGAAAAGTTAAATGATATCATCTTCATGAGATTGTTGACATCATTCTTTTAGTAACTGACATTTCAAGCATGATAAAAATGGAATACAGGATATTTGAATCACCCAATTATTGAGTATGATCAACTAAATAAAAATAGAGTATTGTATCTAAAAAGTATGTGATGAACATTTTTTGCAAGCCTATGAGGCATATTCAAGTCAGCTGAATCCAAGCTGTAAGGACACCTTTAACAAACTGAGATAATCAAGTTCCACTCACATTCATTTCCATGCAAAACTATAAACTAGCAGAAATCAAAAAGGAAAATCCAAAATCTAAAGGTCAAAAAAAACTTTAAAAGACAAATGAGAAAACACTTAGAGATGAATAATTATGAAGAGTTATGCATTCAAATTTCTGAACCTAGTTATATTTTGAAGAAGTTTAAATTGGTATATATTATGAAATTAGAGAGGTTAAAAGAAATGATTACACCATTAATATCAAGAATGTAAAAACAAATATCTGAATAAATGAAAATAAATGAGATTTAAAATTGCAAATGGTATTTAATGATGTCAAAAATCAAACATATAATAAAAAGGAATGACAATATTATAATATGATTCTTTGACAAAATTATTAAGTGACAAACTAATTTAATTAATCAAGGTAAAATATATATAAATAATATTAGTAAGGAAATTATACTTATATTCAATAGATAAAAGTTTTATATGCACAACTTTTTTCCATTTTTTTATTTATTGAAAATATTTATTTTTCCTCATATAATGTATCCTGATTACATTTCCACCCCCTCTACTTCTCCTAGGTCCTCCCCACCTCACCTCCCATTTGGATTCACACCCTTTCTCTAGCTCATTAATCAAAACAGGCTTCTAAGAGATAATAAATGAATATTTAAATAAATAAATAAAACCTAAGTCATCAGAATAGAATAAAATAAAGCAACAGAAGAAAAAGAGCCCAAGAGAAGGCACAAGAATTCAGCAGCCCAGTCACTCACAAACTCAAGAACCCCATAAAACACTACACTGGAAGCCATAATATGTACAGAATGAACACTCTTTCTGGCTTTTCTTCCATGGGGTTCCCTGAGCACTGATTTGATGGAAACATCTCATTTAGTGCTGAAAGTTCCAAGACCTCTCACTCTCTGCGTAATGTCTGGCTATGGGTCTCTATATTTGTTCTCATCTGCTACAGGTGGATTTGTTCTATCATCAGAGAAGCTAGCTGAGCAAAGCATTGATACATAACAGAATATCATTATGAATCATTTTGCCAGGCAATGGTGGTGCATGCCTTTAACCCCAGCACTGAGGGAGGCAGAAGAGGGCGGATAGATCTCTATGCGAGGACAGACTGGACTACAGAATGAGTTCCAGGAAAGAACTGTATTGTATACACAGAGAAACCCTGTCTTACAAACCCAAAAAAGAGTCATTTTATTGCTACATCCCCCACTCTGTAATATTTGGTTTTACCCTAGGTTCTTCAGTTCTTAGTCACCCAAGCGGTGTTGGCTATGGGTTCCATCTCATGGAGTGGATCTTCAGTCAAATAAGATATTGGTTGGTTACTCCCACAAGCTTTGCGCTACCACAGCATATCTTGCAGGCAGGAAGGACAACACTGTAAATTAAAGGGTTTATAGCTGAGTTGGGATTTGCATGCTGATATCTGGTCTTGTCTTTGTTAGATGGGTATTTTGTTCCTTGGTTTCTGTTGTGCTATCTGGTTCTTATGAGAGTGTGGTATCTGTGTATTGCCTGGTAGGGAATTCTTCTGGGATACTGATGTGGCTACTTGGGGTTTTGGGTAAAACATTTTTTCTAGGTATTAGTAATCGAGATTGGCGGGGTGGGTTCACAGGAGAGAGGAAAGTAGGGTGTTCCTCAGGATCTACTTAGCCCTTGGCAATGCGGACAGAGAATAAGAAGAGGCCACAACAGGTCGTCTTCTACGGAGCTGGGGATGAGACCAGGGGATTGAACATAGAGGAGAGGAAGGAGAGTGACCATCTGAGGCTCACCTACCTGTTTTGCTGGCCTACTTGCTTCTCTGGCAGGCTGACTGTAGGGATCCCAATGAATGCGTGCTGGAGTTGAGGACCGAGATAAGTAATGAGTGAGGGCAAGGAAGTTTGGAGGGAAAGATCTGTGTGATCCACTTGAGGCGGGCCAAAGGGGAAGGGAGGCTGCAGAAGGTGGTCTGAGACGGAGCTGAGGATTAGACTGTGGGATTGGGTTTGGAGGAACAAAGGGAGAGATGAAAATCTGCAGGTAGCTTATCGGCTTCCTTGGCCAGCATATATACAGCTTTTGTACTAAATTTGAAAACATAAACAAACACATTTCCAGAAAAATATAATTTTTCAAACTTCATACAACATAAAACACAAAACCTGGATAACCCTACAGTCATTAATAAATTTGATTTATGGAAGTAAAAAATACCTCCAGTGAAGAAATTCAACAAAGACAGGATTTTGATATTTCTAAATCTATACATAAAATACGTGAACGAAAATACTCTTGATTCATTTTCCTTGTCTCAAGTGCCATTTACGTAAGAACCAGACAAAAACATTTAAAAAGAACTTGTGAGTCCTTTGTTCCTGCCACTTTTCACATAATAATAAAGAATAGACCATTCATCCTCATGCATGAGTAATGATGTCAATTATATTATTTATGTTTTATGATATTTATAGTTTGAAAGACAAAAAATAATAAAATGATAAACTTGATACCAACTTACCATAATGATCTCCTAAAACAGTGAGCCAGAGTATTTGCCTTGGGATTTTACTAGCAAATAGTCATGAGTTCCCTCTCATATTTTCCCCAGTGGCTAAATCAAACCTCTAATGTTCTTCTTTTGAACTTACTCTCCTTCTCTTGACTCAAGATTAAATTATCCAGAGTTCATGTAGAATCTGGTAGTCTAAAATATTTCAACATTATTCATTCCTCAACTTTTATAACTACTTTCATATACCCTTGGCCTTTGTCCTGTCACAGAGAAAACACTCCACTGAGCTGTTTCCCATGTCCCATCATTTCATTCCATCAGTTATTTGCATTTCATCCTGTATCTTCAGTATCTCTTATATGTGTATTATTTTCCACCTCAGAAATTTTCCTTTAAAGGCATCATCATCTACCAATTCCTTTAGGCAAAATATCTGGTGTGGGGTTCTTGATTCCTCACTTTTCTCTCTCTCTCTGTGAGCCTCTAACATCACACAAAAAACATAAGTTGCTAACTATATTCTCTGAAAGTTGCTCATACTTTCCAAGAACCCAGAAGAAAATTATGTCTTGGACTCAGACTGCATCCAGATGCCAACAATATCTTTTACTAGAGTTATGACATTATGAAAACAAGCCTCTCCAAATCTTGTTTCCTCACTTGTTCCATTTGATATTAATCTTGATACTGTATCATAATATTTGACAAAGGCATCAAAAGGAGTGGCTTGTTTTGATTTTATGATTCACCATATAGCTCATCAGGGCAGAGAAAGACTGACTACAAGAGCACAAGGCAGTAGGTCACACTCCATCCACACTCAAGGACTAAAGAAAGATGAATGCTAGTACTCTGCCTGCTTTCTGCTTTCTGTGGAGTCTAGGACTCTCCTCGGTGGAGTGGTGCTGCCTGCGTTTACAGTGGCTCTTCCCACCTCACTTAACTCAGTCTAGAAAGGTATATCTCATAGGTGATTCTACATTCTGTCAAATTGACAACTGATATTAACAATCATACCTGTAAAATGTAGATTGTATAGTTTGATTTGAGGGGCCCATTACTATGATTAAGTGAGAATGTGTAAGCAAAATATTCAATACTATGCCTTTTCCATTGCAGGCACTTAATTAATGTGAATCTTTCTCTTTCTTTATAATTTTGCTGCCTATGTTACTTGAACACAAATTTGATTATGTCATTTCTTTTATGAAAACACTTTGGAGGTTGCAAAATCAAATCCCATTAATTTGGTAGATAAAAACTCTTCATAAATTGACCACCCATTCATGTTTTGATTCTTACCTCAAATCCATAGGCTCCTTGAATAAATAAAATGAATTGATCTTATCTTTTTTTCAATATCCAAAGACTAACAATAGAGTCAGGTTCAAAATAAGAACTCTTAAACTACACACTAAATATTCATTTAGGTATGCATTTAATTTTTGAATCTGATCCAGTTTGCAATTAAAAAATCATTGATATTTGAAAATTCCTTGAGCAGATTTTCCTGGAAAGAATAGGATGCTATTAAATTAAGGGGGAAATGGGACTTCTATTTTGACATGTTTGTTATTTTGTGAACATATGCATCATCAGGTATTTACTTTGAAGTTTCTTAAACAGACGTTATAATATCATGTCTTGGGAAAATCATACCTAAGTTAATCATGAAGGATGGATCAAAAGGCAATAAATGGCAGGTAATGCAAAACTCAGACAACAATGTTACATTGCAAACATTATCAATAGCCAGCCTAATTTTCTGTTATAATCTTGGTATTGTCCCTTTGTATTTGGTAAGGACTTTTCTTATAAGATCTCAAAATAATTAAATACATTGCCTTATTTTTATACTACAAAGTCTCTGGGAGGAAAGGAGAAATTATAAAATTATAACTCAGACAATTAAAAAGTTAAACCATTTGGATAATTTTGATATTTTTAAATGTCAAATAATTCTACTTTGACTCTGCTGGGGCTGCTAAGCACTATTGATGAAAATCATATGGCTGGATTTATAGATTAACAGTAATCATTGTGGGCACCCAAACAACGTTGACCTCAAATCTTTGGTGACAATGATCTTGGTTTTCTGTCCTCCTACATTGTTTAAAATTGTCAAGCCTAATCACAAACTCACTAGGTAGCTGAGGCTGGTTTTGAATCCTGTATCTTCCTGAATCTATATCACCAATCCTGAGAATATGTGTGTGCCACCATGTCCAAGCTGTGTTTTCAAAATTGATAATAAAATGTGTTCACATTATGTTCATACAAAATGTACACATACATATATGTGTGTCTACAAAATGGGCATACTAGTGTAGTACTGAATATATATAATTAAGTGGTACAACATCCCAAAGATGAAAGAGGACTTCATTGTATTGCTTCACCTCTGCTTTTGTGAATTATGCTTGGGAACATATCCACTCTGGCATTCTGTCTTCTTCAATTAACATGATGTAAAATATCTACTTACTTATTTCTTCTGTCTTGTGCATGAGATTCTACCATCAAAAAGCACTCTAATACCACAATTTGGAGTTTATGGGATTTGTATTGTATAATACAACTTGATCATAGCTATTCAATCCAAACAAGATAGCATCCAGACCTCATTTCCTGTCTCAGTCAAACCCTCCATGATCACTCCTTATCAGGCTTAATAATACATTCATCTGTTCTGTATTTGAAATTTGGCCATACTTGTGACATTACACAAGTCATTTTTGTTCACATCACTGTTATATCTGCTAAAGTATTATTCCCAAGAGAATAGGTATTATGATGTTTAATATTGTCAATTTGATAGGATCTGGTTAAAGCCTCTTGGTATGTCTGTGCTGGTTCCCTAATTTGGTTAGACTCTTGGCATACCTATGAAGGATTAACTAGATTAGGTTTACTCTGCGTAGGGAAATTCCATGGACTGGGTTTCTGAACTGAATTTACAAAAAAAAAGAAAGAAAGAAAGAAAGAAAATATGCTCAGTGCTAGCTTTTATTTCTTTCTGCTTTTTGCCTGTGCTAGGTTACCCTGTTTTCTTTGTTTTTTTTTTTTTTCTTTTTTGAGATAGGGTCTTTCTACATAGCCCAGACTGTCCTGAAACTCACTATGTAGACCAGGCTAGTCAAACTCACAGAGATTCTCCTTGCCTCTGTCTCCAGAGAATGATGGAATAAAAAAATTCATCACCACACCTGCCAACTGTGGTGGTTTGAATGAGAAATGTTCCCCATAGGCTTAGTAAATACTTGGTTCACAGTTGGAATTGCTTTTTGGCAAGGTGGTGTAACCTTGCTAGAAGAAAGAAGTATGTCATTGAGATTGGGCTTTGAGAGTTTGTAGCCTTCCCCTTCTTTCATTTTACTTTCTTTGCTTTCTACTATGTTTAAGCATGTGAGCTTTCAGCTTCATGATCTTGCCTTTGTGCCTTCTTCTTGCTGCTATGCCTGCCCACCATAATGGACTCTTATCCCTATGGGACCATAAGTCAAAAAAGTAACTAATACAGTGCCTGAAGATGAAATGTAGCCAGGTGCCTCAAGCTTCCTCCAAGGACTCTCCCCCACAAACTGTGAGCCAAAGTTAACACTTTCACTTATAAATTGCCTTTGCCATGGCATTATATCATAGCAACAGAACAGGAAACTAATACAGGTACATTGTTCAATATATATATTAAATATCTAGCCTATACATAAGCCATAATAGGTTATCAATTCTGAATTCATAATTATCTACATGAAATGACATTGTAATTTGTCTACAATTGACATGATGAAAAATAGGCAAGGTTTTTGTGTTCATTAGCAATGAACGCAGTGTTTGGGTATTTGATCAGAGTTATGAGAAAGTAAACAGAAACCCCCTCCATTGGCTCTCTACTCACTTGAACTGGTTTGGCATTACTTCCCTGTCCTTCTCTGGAGATATTTTCTGTTTGGATTACCCTTATCAAATCAGAATGAACCATTTCTTCTTCCTAGTTGAGATTGAGCATGAAAATCCCACATTTTGGACCAGCTTTTTCTTTATACATTCTCCACATACCTCTCACCTCTTTCAAGTCTTCATTTACAATGACCTTCTCTCAAGCAACCCTATCCTAATGATCCTACTGAAAATCATATCCCTATGCATATGTGCCCTGTAGCTTTACTTTCTTTGTCCTTTTTATTTAAAGACACATTGCATATCCTATCATATCATATACATTCAGCCCTCTATAGTTGCAGGATCTACTGCCCATAAATCAAAAATATTTAGAAATAAAGTTGCATTTCTAATAAACATATACAGACTTCTCTCATCCTAAATAATACAGCATGGCAATTATTTATATAACATTTATAATGTATATTATAAGCAATCTAGAAATTATTTAAAGTATATAGTGGGGATGGGAATAGGTTATTTGCAAACACTATGCCATTTCATATTAATAGCTTGTACATCTACAAATATGTTGTTTGCAGGAGATCCTGAGACCAATGGATACTGAAAGATGGCTACAATACATTACTTATGCTTGTAGATTATCATTGTGTCTGCTCTTATCAGAATAATAAAGTAGGAGGTAATTTTTTTTAATTGTTTTTATTGAGCTATACAGTTTTTCTGCTCCCCTCCCCTTCCATCCTCTCCCATGGTCCCCATGCTCCCAATTTACTCAGGAGATCTTGTCTTTTTCTACTTCCAATGTAGATTAGATCCATGTATGTCTCTCTTAGGATCCTCTTTGTTTCCTAGGTTCTCTGGGATTGTGAATTGTAAGCTGGTTTTTCTTTGCTTTATGTATAAAAGTCACTTATGAGTGATGACATGATATTTGTCTTTCTGTGTCTGGGTTACCTCACTCAACATAATGTTTTCTAACTCCATCCATTTTCTTGCAAAATTCAAGATGTCATTATTTTTTCTTCTGTGTAATACTCTATTATGCAAATGTACCACGTTTTCTTTATCCATTCTTTGGCCGAGGGGCATTTAGGTTGTTTCCAGGTTTGGGCTGTGAAAAATAATGCTCTATGAACATAGTTGAGCATATGTCCTTGTGGTATGATTGAGCATCCTTTGGGTATATACCCAAAAGTGGTATTGCTAGGTCTTGAGGTAGGTTGTTTCCTATTTTCTGAGAAATCGCCACACTGACATCCAAAGGGGTTGTACCAGCTTGCATTCCCACCAGCAATGCAGGAGTATTCCCTTTACCCCACAACTTCTCCAGCATAAGTTGCCATCAGTGTTTTTGATCTTGACCATTCTTAAAGGTGTAAGATGGAATCTCAGAGTTGCTTTAATTTGCATTTCTCTGATGACTAAGGATGTTAAGCATTTCCTTAAGTGTCTTTCAGCCATTTTAGATTCCTCTGTTGAGAGTTCTCTGTTCAGGTTTGTACCCCATTTTTTTATTGGATTTCTTGTTCTTTTGATGACCAATTTCTTGAGTTCTTTGTATATTTTTGAGAGCATCCCTCTGTCCGATGTGGGGTTGTTGAATATCTTTTCCCATTCTCTGAGCTGCTGTTTTGTCTTATTGATCATATCCTTTGCTTTACAGAAGTGTCTCAGTTTCAGCAGGTCCCATTTATTAATTGCTTTTCTCATTGTCTGTGCTACTGGGGTTATATTTAGGAAGCGGTCTCTTGTGCCAACGCATTCAATTGTAATTCCCACTTTCTCTTTTATGAGATTCAGTTTGGTTGGTTTTATGTTGAAGTCTTTGATCCATTTGGACTTGAGTTTTGAGTGGGGCAATAGATATGGATCTATTTTCATTTTTCTATGTGTTGATATCCAATTATGCCAGTACCATTTGTCCAATATACTTTCTCTTTTTCATTATATATTTTTTGCTTCTTTGTCAAAAATCAGGTGTCCGTAGGTGTGTGGATTGATATCCAGGTCTTCAACTCAGTTCCTTTGTTCCTAAGAGGTAAATTTTGTTGTTGTTCATTCTTACATCACTCACATAGAATGGTTTCTGGCATATAGAAGTGGCTCAATAAAACATGTAAGGAATTTAATTATGATATATCAGCATATGGATATAAGCACATGACATGCATGAGTAACTATACACAAACACTAAAAATGCCTCTCTCTGGAGAGGCAGAAATTTGAACCATATGAACAAGCTCTCATTTCAGTAAGTAGATCAAGGAATAGCTGAAGCTGGATCTCATAGCATGATTTTCCTCCTACTACAAAATCCCCCAAACATTATAGTTTTGCAATCCCAATTTTGATAATGTTATGAAAAAGTAGACAGGCATCTTGCAATATATATACAGGATTCATTGAGACATCGAACTGTAGTAGGAGGCGCTTGTTTGTTCCTGGCTGCTAAGACTCAAAATAACTACTCAGAAAGTATATTATTTAAATCACTGCTTGGCCAATCACTTAAGTGTATTGCTAGCTAGCTCTTATGTCTTTGATTAAAGCATTTCTATTAATCTGTATATTGCCACGTGGCTGTGGCTTACCGAGTAATGTTCCATCCAGCATCTGGCTAGCATTTGTCTCTGGAGGGGCTACATAGCTTCTACTTGACTCCCCTTATTCTCTCTCTCTCTCTCTCTCTCTCTCTCTCTCTATATATATATATATATATATATATATATATATATATCTTTCAGCCTGGCTATATTCCTATATTCTATTAAATCATTGGCTAAAGTAGTTTCTTTATCATTAACCAATAAAAGCAACACATATACCAAAGGACTTCCCACACATTGAACAGTGCAGAGCACTTTGTTTTCAATAGAAATTTAGTTATAGTTAAATGAACATGCTCTTTAAAAGCTGGTATCTGCTATTTTGATCTGTAGTGGGCCCCCAAAAGCTCATATGTTGAAGGTGTGGTACTCATCCTGTTGTGAATTGGAATGAAGTCAAATCTTTAAAAGATGGAGTTTAGTTACAATAATGTTAGCGTTTAGTTACTTCTCTATTGTAATGACAGAACACCATGACCAAAGTGACTTATTAAAGAAAACACTTAATTTGGACGTTTGCTTACAGTTTCAGGGGGTCATCATGGTAGCAAGCATCACAAAGCATTGCATCAGGCAAGCAGGCACAGTGCTGGGGCAATAGCTTGGAGCTTATAATTTTATCTGCAGTCAGAAGAGAGAGAAAATAGAACTGTACCTAGCCTATCCTCAGTGAAACACCTCCTCCATCAAGGCCATACCTCCTAATTCTTCCTAAACAGTCCATCAACTGGGAACCAAACATTTATATATACAAGCCTATGGTGGACATTTTCATTCAAACCACCACCGTTAGTCTTCAGAATATATGCCTTAGAATGACACATTAGGCTGCTTATCCCTTGCTCTCTCTCTCTCCCTCTGTTTAACTTACTCCCTCTGTTTATGCTTACTCAGCATGCAGTACTGTCAAATTATATTGTGCTACTACATGTCCAAAAGCAACAGGTTGATGAACCGTGGACTGAAACCTTGGAAACCACAATGTGAAATAAAGCTTCCATCCCAATAAATTGTTTTTCTCAAGTGTTTTCTCACAATGACATAAGTCTAACAAATGCCCCAATTCTAACATAATTCAGTACATGTTCATATGAGAAAGGGAAACAAATCTGAATATAAATGTATAGAATCATCTTAATTATATTTAATAACATTTCTCTGCATAATATGCATTCATAGACAAAAATCTAGAAGAAAAACTTTCATTTTTAGTGTTTTAGAGGCATAAATTCACTGTTAAAAATTACAAGAAGACAATAGCACAATATACCCACATATCATTTACATTTCATTTATTGTTTGCTATTTCCTTCCCATGTGCATACAGCTACACACACACACATGCGCGCGCACACACACACACACACACGATTTAGTATTGTCTTTTTCTGAAAAGCAACTGATTGCATCCAGCTCCTTCATATTCCTACTGAATACCAGGATGATAACTAATGCTTTATCCTGGGACACCTCCAACACTTAATCAGAAAGGTATGATTTCTTCACCAGTACAAACTAAAGTCTTTTCAAGACTAGAGAACCTTCTCATTAAGTCAAAAAGATGTTAGAGTAGCCTTTGGTTTGGGCTTGTGGAGAATTCTTAAATACTAACAAACTACCTGTACTGTCCTGATATAGTCATTGTTCCATTCCATTCTTCATAAGAAAAGAAGAAATACAATCATTTAGGAAAATACCAGACTGTCCTTTGGAGGATGTCAGTGATTCCCACCTAGCAACCCTCCCTCGTACTCTGTTCATCCTTGCAGTGATCAGAAGCCAGCACCATCTCATATTTGAGCACCATAATGGATCCTAGTATGGTCAACCTAATTGTTGGACAGCCTTAGCAGACAGTTGCAACTAGACAGGAGTGAAGCCTAAGAAATGCAGTTGCCTTCCACGGTACCTTTAGAAATTTTTATGTGCCTGCATAAACATTGTGGGAACTAAACAAAAGTCTTGATTTCTAAATTTCAGAGATTGAAAAGAGTTATGTTTTCTTCTAAAATAAATAAAACAAATGGTTAACTGTAACATTTAATGATAAATTGAATGTATTTAGAGTCAATTGTACAGGGTTTAGAACTTCCACTGCATTAGCTCTTTACTGAAAAAAATAATTTTGAAAATTTATTCATAGAGTCATTAAGAAAGTATTTATTGTGCCATTTGAAGATAATCAGTAAAATCACTAGCTGTTTTTATAAAACCTTTACATCAGAAAAGTGGAGACTACAGTCACCAAGAAGTCATTATTGTCACAAGTTAAAATTGCATATATGTAGTATATATTAGCTTTTTTCATTAAGAAAATTATCCTATTATCTATTCAGTATATAATACAGATTAAGGCTAATAGGGCACATTTTCTAAGGTTACATTAATAGAAAAATAAACCTGAATTTAACCACCTACAAAGTACTCTATTGAAACATAGCACCATAGTGCTAAAAGTGGAAAATAATGCTGAAAGTGATTGGACCCTTATTTCTGTCTTCACCAGGGAGTGGCAATATGGAATCGGGAAATTTCTCAGCATTAGCAAGACACTCCACAGTGGGTGGGTTGTAAATGGGTGCAATAATCAGTTAAGTGGAGTATGCTGTAAGGCACTTTTAAAGACCAAGAACAGAAATCCTGACATATTAATAATTCTATTTACAGGAGCCCTGCAGGTACAAATGGTGCCTGCAGATGACTGCTATTCTGTCTTTCTTGGCTCAAGCTTTTGTCAAGGCTTTCTTTGTTAAACTTAGTCACAAAACAGAGAGAGAAGCCAGGACGAAGAGAAAGTTTCCAAGTACAAAGTTAAAGGTAAATACATATATCTCCAAAGAGTTTGTATTGAATTTCAGGACATTACACACACACACACACATACACACACACACACACACACACACACACACACACACACAGTGTTGAGTAGAATGATATGTATTAAGTCTGTGGACAGCAGTACATTAAGTCACTAAGTTATGGGTAAGTGCCTAAGTCCAGCAGAGAGAAGCAGAGGTAGATATGAAAACTATGCAAGTACCTCTATAATTTACTTGAACAATCCATTCCACTAATGTTATCCCACTCATACCCACAACCATTGGCTGGTAATCATGGCAAATACCTTTCAAAGTTTGGTGATAGAAATTAATAAACACTTTAATTAGTCATTACATTCTCCTTCCACTTGAGAATTTTTTGTTCCATTTTTGTAAGAAGTGGAAAAGCAGGGTAGCCCTAGCACTCCTATAACAAATGATAGATCAACAATTCAAAAGCATAATAAATTTATTAACACACATGAAATCCATATAGAATTATGAAATGCAAGGACCAGATAAATGAACCTGAAATATTGTCTTCATGTTGGTGAGACAAATGGAGGGAACAGTAACTGATCACAAATCAGTTGAGTATAAAGCAGCACACCAAACACAACTTTCAGTATTAGACAAGGCAGGTCTCCCAGGTAATCTCTGAATTACAGTCAGAAGACTAGGTCTTACAAAGCTTATCTGGGCCTAATGATAGTTTGTTTTCCTGCTGTCTATGTGTTTAACCTTTCCTGGTTATTTGACAAGATTTCTAAATAGATAGTGAAAAGACTGTGGTATATCTTTTTGAGCCAGTTTCTTTAGTCGCACCAGGAAATTTTGGAGACCAAGCTCCTCTGTGTGCTTGGAGTGGAAACAGACAAGGTCAGAGAGACCTTGACTCTGAGACAATTACTTCAGCTGAACACAACAGAGCACCATATGTTTGTGGTATCATTTTCTAAGCCCCAAGATTATATTTGGAACATAAGAACCACTACCAAAATCTACAGGCAGTTAAAATTGTACCCTCTAACTTGCCAGAGATTGTGTACTGATGCTTCTCTTCTGTTAGAAAAAAAAAGATGTGTTTTAGTAAATTAGACTGCAGTATTAGGTCTTAATTTTAAGTAAATGCTTTTAAAGGATTAAAATAGTTTAACTTCAAATGCACTGCATTTCAAATATGACATAATGTACTTAAAAAAATAAAAAATGTGAAAAATGCTTAACCCATGTCACAAATGAACATGCATATTAAATATTTGTATTCTACATTAATTGTATTCATCTCTTTTTGTTTATTTGGAGACTGGGGGACTGGATTAAAAATATTTTCTCCATTCTCACTCTGCAACTATATTCTGTTTCAAAATCAATGAATATAAAAATATAAACCACTTAATTTTATCAGCACTTTATTTCAATATGTGAGAACTCTAAATCTCCATTTTAAACCTAGTATCACACTATTATTCAAATTAATTTGTTTAATGAAATTTAAAATATATTCTATCTATCTCACATAAATTGTTCAACAACCACACGTGACTAGCAGCTCTTATAATGTATGCACTGCATTGACAACCTTCCAGATAGTTCTGTGGGGTCTCACAGCTCTGGAGGTTCAAATGAATATTGAATGATCCTCATTAACTGCACACTTCTCTGATTATTCTATTCCAATCATTATTGCTGATTATAGACAGATGAATTTGGTTGCTCATTTATTAGAAAAATCTGACTCATTACAACAGAGAAAATTCACAAGAAAATGATTTATAAAGATCATTTTCCCATTATATTTTATTTATATTGTACTAATACAGTAATTATATTGCTTCAAAATATGTAAGCTTTAAATATCAGTTGATTGAAATGGTCAATAGATAAGGTGTTACACCAGAATAATTTTCACCTGAGGTTTAAGTAATTGAACATTTCATTTCAATCCACTTAATGATATCATTTTTTTGGTGAAGTATAGGAGCCCGCTTCCCTGTCGTATATTTTAATGATAATTGTCTTTTGAATGCTAATACTTTTCTAGAGCCTTAAGCTGTTCATGGTGTCAATCTATTGTCCCTGGAGAACGAACTAGAGAATGAGTGGTGGCTTTAGTCAGCGATCACTCAGTATGTAACCTGAAAGTTGGATTTGTAATTAAATATCTTATATATGGGGTATTTTATAATAATTTGCCTGATAATCTAATATATTGGGTTTCAACGACAAAAAATGTGAGGCTTCTAAAAAGGGGGAGAGGAGCTAGTACTGGTCATCCGAACTTTTGTTAAAATTGGGGCCCAGTGTGGAGCCATGCATGCACTTTTAAACCCAGCCCTTTGGTGGCAGAGGCAGACAGCTCTCTGTTAAACTGAAGCCAGCCTGGTCTACACAGTGAGCCCAGGATAGCCAGGGCTTGTACAGAGTAAGGTCCTATCTCAAAATTATTAGTAAAATTAGAAAGCATAATCATGATACTGAATTCCAAAAATACTTTTTTGTGGTTCTTAAGACTCTTCATGATCTATTTGAGCATTTAATTCCAAATTTCCATATTAATTTCCCAAGCTGTTTTATTGAATTTTCTAACCATATTAAAACAAAAAAGGTAAAGTAGAGAAAAATGGTTCCAGAGACACAAAGAAAAATTTTCCCATAAAGTCTGATGAAAGAGGTTTATGAAATTATCATCATTACCATCTCAATCTAGGAATATTTCCCTAGATGGAAAATAAGATATTGAGGAAAAGAAGAAGAAGACAATAGGCTCTTTGTCAGTAGATAAATAAAAATTGGCAATTAGTTCATTCTTCTTTCACTTTGTTCTCCCATACAGGAAAAAAGCCAGAAACAGAAAATAAGGTGAAGGCTGCATATACAACAAACTCCTGCCATCTCTAACACCATCAGCCTATGGCACAAACAAAATAAGCAAAAGTAACTGTAGTTAAACAGGGCAGGGTGGAGTGCGTTTGACGAATGGTCCTCTACTGGACTTGCTCCACACGAAATTGATTTAATCTGTACTCATCTAGAAACATTTCACATACATCTTCATTGAAAAACTATCTTTAGACACAATAGGAAACAGGGTAGAGAAAGAGATTCTAAAAATTAACATGAAAGTCAGCAGCATGGGGAAGAGAAAGCTATTATTACCCTACCTGAACTTCATTCAGCCATAGGAGCATATTCAAATAAATACATAACCCCCTTGTATGAACTTTGGAGTTGTGGGTACTATACAAATAACCCATAAGTAGGCATACTCCCCCAGCCGACCCCTGCTGTGTGTTTTTGGAGCCATGCCACAAGTCCAGCCTGGCACAACCTCTAAGCTCTCTGTTTCTCCTTTGATAA